>AYEL01068919.1:0-23951 GCA_000484575.1 Olivierus martensii | reverse complement strand
AAATATGAATATGTTATACCAATCGGAAAATTTTGAAATTAATATATATTATAGGGGAGGATATGAGGAATATTTGACGAAAAAATGGTGATTGCCCTCCGAAGACAAGATATTTTTTTTATTTTTTAAACTTTTTTTTCGTTATTTTCCACATTTCCTGTAGAGTGAGAATCGCGAAAAAATTACCAGTAATAGAACTTATGTACCTCTATACCATAACCTAATTTCATGTATTTTGCTACAACGGTTCCCGAGAAAAAAATTATTTTCAAAATTCGAAAATATTTTTTTTCTGAGGAACCATCGGTATTTTGAGGTTAATATTTGTCAAAAGTAAAATGTTACCCAGAAAGCAAGCTCTAAAAAAAAAAAATCAGCCAAATCGATGTAAAGGCCACTTTCCAATGCTTATCCAGCTACAGCCTTTATCATAATTACATATTAAATCTTAATAAACTAAAAAATAATACTCAAAAGCCTTTTAGCAGTTAAAAGATTTTAATCAGAAACATTTTCAACGCACTTGGCATCTTCCTCAAGCTGAGGAAGATGCCAAGTGCATTGAAAATGTTTCTGATTAAAATCTTTTAACTGCTAATGGGCTTTTGAGTATTATTTTTTAGTTTGTGTTTAGTGCAGTCTCATTGAACTTTTATTATAAATCTTAATATTCTAACATAAAAATTATGGTTTTTATGGATAGTATACACATAAGAATATAGAGGGATTAATGCAAAAACAAAAATATTTAAAAATTAAAATATTTTTCTCATAAATTTTAAAATTAAAAGATTAAACTGTATTATATTATATTTTATTTTTATAATCATCTTTTTTATATCACTAAATTAATTCTTCTTTATTAAACAAATCAAAAAATTATTATTATTATTAATAAGTTTGTCTATCAAAAATAATTGTTTAAACAAAAATACTTATTTATTAATGCAATTGATGTTGATTTAAGTTAGTATAATACATTTGATACTATTGATTACTGACAATATATACATTGCTAACTACTGAATCTATGCAAACACAGATATTAAATCAAATTTTTAACTTTTAATTTAATTATTTTAACATATAAGTATGTTTATAATACAGTAAAAGTTCAAAAATTTAGATGCCAGATATTTGAACATGCAGTTATTAAAATTTCTAGGCTTTTGTATATGAGAGCACATGTGCATCAATAAGTAATTTAGGCAGTTACAACAGAAGTCAAGGAAATGAACTTGACACAACCCGACGTAAATGTTCATTCATTGTTAAATCAAATTTTCCAAGTAGCTCAAGCTACTTGGGAAATTTGACAAGACCTAAAAAATTCCCATTGTGTGGTGTAATACTTTATATCTGATTCAATAAGCTGTAAGAAAAATGGAAACAGATCAAGCTCAGACTGGTGTGATCAAGAGATTTAAATATCCACCAAAGACTGATTCACGATTATGCCCAATGGAATAATATTAATTCGCTAAAATAATACAAATTATTAATTCCTATTATATATAATTGTTATCTATGCAGTTCCTCTTTAACAAAATTGGACTGGATACCAATTTATATAATTGGTATCATATTAAAAGATAAATCTGTACCCAGTCCAATTTATAAAATTGGATTGGAATTTACAAAATTGGCGACGAGGTGGTAACGTCGTGTCGCGACGGATGGGCGATGGGCGGAATCAAATTGGGTTGGGCAAGCGTAGAATGTCTTCCACTTTAGGCTTATTTTCGATGGTAAGATGTCGTTCACGTGATCTAGTATTTATTAATATGAATTTTTTCCCTTTCAAGTTTAAAATTGCCCATAAAAGTGCTTTATGACGAATATTTTAGTTTTATCCGAGTAATTCTTGTGGAAAACCAATTTTCAAATTTTTTATTGTATTCAGTGGTTTCTAATCACAAATTATAACAAGTTAAAATTAATGCTGATAATTATATAATTCGGCCGGACGGCAGCGTGGTAAAGCTTTGGCTTACCACCCTGGAGGACCGGGTTCAAATCTGGGTCCCACACCTCCAGTTTTTCAGGAAGGTCACGTCTTTGGTGGATATTTAAATCTCTTGATCACACCAGTCTGAGCTTGATCTGTTTCCATTCTTCTTACAGCTTATTGAATCAGATATAAGGTATTAATAAATAAAATTTATTTATAAGTGTATTGCATTCTGTTTACACGGATTTTAGAGAAATCTCGTCTTTTTGTGATTAATAATGAATGTTTCAAAGATTAGTCTCCAATATGTGGAAATGAATTTATCATGTTTTTATGTTTTACTTATTAATATATAATTTTATACAGCAATTATAAGACTACACTGTTTCTTTTTATATAAATTTCAGCTTAAGAAATCTCGTCTTTTTGTGATTAATAATGAATGTTTCAAAGATTAGTCTCCAATATGTGGTATTGAATTTATCATGTTTTTATGTTTTACTTATTAACATATAATTTAATACAGCAATTATAAGACTAAACTGTTTCTTTTTATATAAATTTCAGCTTAGAGTTTTTCAGGAAAGTCCCGGGAATAAACCCCATCCGATTGACCCCATCATGGGTGTTTTTTGCGGGTGTTTTCCAGCCTGTGATGGGCTCTACAAATGGCCGCCGCCAGATACAATATATCCCATGAGAATATGGCGGCGTATTCTAACTAGCTTAGCCCATTTAAACAATTGTATAACTGTTAGAATTCTAAAAAATATCTGAATATTATCCTCAGTTCGCTATTACTTCACGTATCTTTATACTGTACTGTGCTTATTTGTCTTCATTACTTCTGTTACATCGGCTATATCTTGTGTATAATTAATTTCTTATTAAATAAACAGTATCCTGTACGTCAAACCATCAATCAGTTTAATTTATTCCAAATAAAATTAAAGATTAGATGCAAACGAATACTCAAAACATTAAAGTAGGGGTGGGGAACCTCTGGCGTTTAATTTATTCCAAATAAAATTAAAGATTAGATGCAAACGAATACTCAAAACATTAACGTAGGGGTGGGCAACCTCTGGCCCGCGGGCCACATTATTTTATTATTTCTAATACCAACGCTATGTATACAGTACTTACATATCTGTACCTTCGCTTTTCTAAATAAATACTATTATTAGCAGTTGTTTTTGTTTTGGCCCGTGGCCCACTATAAAAAAAGTTGCCCCCCTGCATTAAAGAATTTCAACACAGCTCCGTCTCTACTCCGAACGATTACTGAACGAGAAAATCGTATCGTTTCTGAACGTTATCGGTAGTCGCTTCCCTTCTCTTTTCTAAATAAATACTATTATTAGCAGTTGTTTTTGTTTTGGCCCGTGGCCCATCATAAAATTTTCTATACGGCCCTCTACAAAAAAAGTTGCCCCCCTGCATTAAAGAATTTCAACACAGCTCCGTCTCTGCTCTGAACGATTACTGAACGAGAAATTCGTGTCGTTTCTGAACATTATCTGTAGCGCTTTAGCAACTCAAGGTTAATTAGAATCGCCGACGTCAGATGCTATATTATCGTAAATTCTCTCTAATTCTTTCAATTCTATCCTCTGTTATCTCTAATAAAGATCATCTGTTATATTAAAACGCTGACGGCGAATTGTAAGATTCTGGGTTGTATCGAACAACAAAAACGGCTTCTTTCATTTCTCGAAAACACAACGAAAGAATGTTTTTCTTATTTTCGATGAACGATACGACCACAACAGATAGGAAAATCAACCTTGCTTATGCGCAGAGCGAGGACTTTCTAAGTCGGAACTGACTTGTGAGTCATAGTGTCCTATTATCAATAAGTATTTATTATATAAATGTGAACGAAGTTATTATATAATTCGCATTCCAGATGGCTGACATCTACGGCATTCCGTATTATGTCTTGATTCCTTTAGGTCTTTTCATAGCCTTTTATCTGTAAGTAAAACACATTTATTTATTGCACAACTGTCTGAATTCGTATGTGCTAATGTATAATGTTTTTATTAATATTTCTTGATTCCTTTAGGTCTTTTCATAGCCTTTTATCTGTAAGTAAAACACATTTATTTATTTCACAACTGTCTGAATTCGTATGTGCTAAATGTATAATGTTTTTATTAACATCTGCAAATTTTCTATTTAAATCTTCATTAAATCTTACCACAAACTATGTTAAATATAAATGATAAATAATTGTCTAAATAATTGATATATATTTTCACTTTAAATATTATATCTTTATATATTTTTAATTTAGAAGAATTTTTAAGTATTATAAAATGCAGATTAAGCTTATTATAATTAAAGATTATTTTCTGGAAAGAAAATTGATTAATGATGATAAAATTAACAAAATTAATATAGAATTTTAAGTAATGTACGAGTTTAATGTCGTCATGGATTAAATAAAAAACATATCTATACGGGAAAAATTTTCAGAATATATTGAAGAAAATCCTGAAAGGTTGTAATTTAAGAGAAAGATAACTTAAGTACTACACAATGAACTGCCCGAGCAACGCCGGCACAGGTATGCTAGTATATATATATATATATATAATACCCATGGATGGTAATAGCACAGCACTACGTGGTCAATAAGCCTAATAGAAAAGTTTAACTTAAGTATATTACTGCTAAATAAGGTAATGCAAGCTATAATCAATAGAAAGTCAGAGAAACATTAAAAAAATCTTTAAAAACCTTTTAATATGAAATCTCAATTCAATAGTTTAACGAAATAATATACATCACAGTACTCGATATCGGCCATTAATTTAATAACTGAGCAGTCTCTTTGGGGGCACGTTCAACAATCACGTGCATTATGATCCAATGAGACTGCTCAATTACCAAAGACACGATCATAGTAATCCAATGATATCGGCCAGCTAACATATCACGTGGCCACTGTAACCTAATGAGGTTGCTGAAATAGCGTTGATCTTCCATCCTGGATTTTATATCAAGTAATTTAGGCCAATTACATTATATAAGATCAATTTCTAATAATCACTACCTGTTTTAAATCTTCCTGCGTAAATCCTCTAACAAACAAAAGTTGTTTCATAAAAATCTATTCAGCTGTTCTTGCATTATAAGAGAACACATGCAAGCAGGTATTTCAGATTTATAATATATATAAATGTTTGGCACAATACTAAATATATGGAGAGATGGTTAAATATATCTGAAAATTTTTAAATTATAAATTAAAAAACTGACTATTGTGTATTGTCATAAGAATATAAAATTTTTAATAATATTTTAATAAATTGGTATATCTTAAAAAATTAAGCTTTGTTTATATAACTGTTTAGCAATATATTACATCTAAATATATTCATACAGATAAATAATGTGAAAAAAATTCTACCTAAAGCTACATATTTATAAAAAATTAATGATGTTTCGTTTAAATTCTATAATTTTAAGAGTAGCATGATGCTATAACAGTATCTTAATGATACTATATGTTACAATGTATTGCCATCATATTAATGCTGTTTCAAACATTAAAGAAAATACTAGATATAAAAAATGAGAGAATTCATCCCTATTGTCTGATTTTACACATCCCACAAACAAAACAAGATATAAAACCTCACTAAATGAATAAAGATATTAAAAATTAAAAAATTAAGCTTTGTTTATATAACTGTTTAGCAATATATTACATCTAAATATATTCTTACAGATAAATAATGTGAAAAAAAAAATTCTACCTAAAGCTGCATATTTATAAAAATTAATGATTAATCGTTTAAATTCTATAATTTTAAGAGTAGCATGATGCTATAACAGTATCTTAATGATACTATATGTTACAATGTATTGCCATCATATTAATGCTGTTTCAAACATTAAAGAAAATACTAGATATAAAAAATGAGAGAATTCATCCCTATTGTCTGATTTTACACATCCCACAAACAAAACAAGATATAAAACCTCACTAAATGAATAAAGATATTAAAAAATGACAAAACTTTACATAGAAAAAGTTGATTGAAAACAACTAAATATCAAAATAATTGCCTTACCCGAATATCTTTCCATACTTTTGATACCATTTTTGTTCAGAAGATATTAAAAAATGACAAAACTTTACATAGAAAAAGTTGATTGAAAACAACTAAATATTAAAATAATTGTCTTACCCGAATATCTTTCCATACTTTTGATACCATTTTTGTTCGGCTTTTCCGTGATGCTGAAAATAATAGAGAGAGAAAATAAATATAAAAATATATACTCTACTTTATTTACTCTTATGTAAATAGAAAAAAAAATCATTACAGAATTTAAATCAAATCTAAAAGATCCTGTGAAAGGTAGAGGTGGGACTTCAGGAATACCAAGACGTTTCCAATAACCAAAATTCCTTGTCATATATCTATTCAGAACAGAATTATATAAGAAAATTATTAATATTTTACATTAATGGTTACCATTATAATTTTAAATATAAATTTAGTATGAAGTTTTGGATTAATAAGATATTCCATAAGTCATAAGACTTCAACTCAATTTTTCTTCTAATAAATCATGAAGAGTGCAGTAACATATATAATATGTTTGATTTCCACCTTGCACACTAACGAAAATTTCAAATACAAGTAGTCCAATTTCGACAAAATTTTTTTGTTTGATTCGTCTTTCTTACGACTACAGTGAAAAAATTACTTGGTGTACTGTTACACCCTCATTTGCATATACTGTAACTTGCATTCGAAACAAGTTTAAAAACCAACAGAAGGTAAAATCCAAACCGCTAATTGAATTTTGATTATAATGGTCTTAAAAGATATGCTCCCGTGCAGATCTTTTTCCCCCATATGTTGAGGTGTACGAATACTTTTTACACTTACTGTAACTTGCATTCGAAACAAGTTTAAAAACCATCAGAGGGTAAAATCCAAACCGCTAATTGAATTTTGATTATAATGGTCTTAAAAAATGCATAACAAGTTAAATCGAATGGCGTCTAACATGTTATAGTCAGATTTTGAATATCTCCAACAATTCTTGATACATTTGTATATTTATCTGACCAATGACATTTTTATGCAAATTTTTGTCACATTTTTGTCTCCTGTGAACACCAAAACTTAAGAAATCTTGATAGAAAGATGGTCCTAACACAATTTTAAAATGTCCTATCCGATTCTGGTGGTTTGAATACTTTATTGGCGAGGACTATTGATCTAGACACAATTCTTGATACATTTGTATATTTATCTGACCAATGACATTTTTATGCAAATTTTTGTCTCATGTGAACACCAAAACTTAAGAAATCTTGATAGAAACATGATCCTAACACAATTTTAAAATGTCCTATCCGATTCTGGTGGTTTGAATAATTTATTGGCGAGGACTATTGATCTAGACGCTAAATGCCACATGATACAACATGATACGTGCCTTCTTGCAGCTTCTAATTCAGCAACCGCTAAGCGTGCTGAGTTACTTCAGATATGGTACATTAGAGGAAACCGAAATTAACAAATTTACATGGGGAATGATGTGGGCTTGAATTTGGTGCATTAATTATCTCTGTAGGCCTCACGGTAGCAGAGATAATCGCGGAGAAATGGGAAAATCCAAAACCGCCGCAATTATATTTTCGATATTAGGCAAACCGAAATTAACAAATTTACATGGGGAATGATGTGGGCTTGAATTTGGTGCATTAACTATCTCTGTAGGCCTCATGGTAGCAGAGATAATCGCGGAGAAACGGGAAAATCCAAAACCGCCACAATCATATTTTCGATATTAGTAACTCACACGTACCACAGCAGAATCACACCACGACCACAAAACTATGATCGGTTGGTTGACGGTCGTGAATTATAATTATATTAATATAGAAACGCATAATCTAACTCACACGGACCACTAACTGAAGTCGGTTTCAACCGCTGTCGCAATGCATGGTCCGTAGTAGATTATGCGTTTCTATATTAATATAATTATAATTCACGACCGTCAACCAACCGATCATAGTTTTGTGGTCGTGGTGTGATTCTGCTGTGGTACGTGTGAGTTCAGCCTTACTGAAATTCTCTGGTTGAGCGGATGCTAAACCAGAGAATGCGTATTTATTTGGTCAAAAAATTAAAAAATTCCCAATATGGCGTGTTGTAACTGAACTTTACTCAACTAAACCAGAGAATGCGTATTTATTTGGTCAAAAAATTAAAAAATTCCCAATATGGCGTGCATATTGGGAATTGCATATTGCATGGTTGAAGCTGAAACTTCGAATACTCCCAGGGATATTTTCCTGAATTGAAATTTTTGTTTTTGTGATATCTATTTTTGTTAATAAAATATGCAAATTTTTGAGACAATGAGAAATAATTTTTGTCAAGAACGAGAAATGCCACTTTTAGCACAAATTCAGCATCAAAATCTCTTATGATATGTATAAGTTTTTACCTAAAACCTTAATACAACCGCATAATTTCCATAAATGTTGTTTTTAGCAAGCCATGTGATTTCTATAGAATCATTAGTTGTGTTTATATAGAAATCACGTGGCTTGCTAACACAACTTTTATGCAAATTATGCAGCTGTATTAATGTTTAGACTGTATTAAGACCGAAGCATATCCACACGGCCAATCCGGCCACTCGATAATATTTATATATTGTCCATCCACGAAAGCCTCGGCTCTTCTGTCCCCTGTCTTTTTCCCACCTACGCATTCAACTGCTGTCCTTCAGATATAGAAACACTTTCAGCAATATCGCTACATATTTATGATGCTGCAAATAAGATTCATTTTCATAGATTTTTTATATGATTACATGTGTGAAGCTGTCATCCCTATTTTGTCACTGGACTCGTTCAGTTAGCGCACCCGTACTTGCGTCGATAGTCGAGACTAAGCTGGACGGACAGTATTCATATAAAATTCAATGAAAATGAATCTTATTTGCAGCGTCACAAATATGTGGCGATATTGTTGAAAGTGTTAAACCGGGTCTCCACTTGGGGTGAAGTCCACAGAAAACGCAGAAAAGAGCTCGTTTCCGTTGCAATGGAACTTGACCTTGCGTCCACTTGTTAGAAACGCAGACGTTGCTAGCTCCCAACTTCTGTGCTTTTACACAACGTCTAGCTGCAGAGACTAGCCAATCAGAGAAGAGTTTAGTAATATACAAATAATATAATGGCCGTGATTGATGGTTGACTTATTCAACCACCAATCACGGCCAGTATATTATTATCAATCACTATTCTTATCGACTATTGGCTAATGTCGGCAATTGTTTACCGCAAACGCTTAATTGAATCATTGAATGGGAAAGAATATTGGGCATATCGGCGTTTGCAATTCATCAGCTTGCGGCGGCGCAGCTCAAGTGGGAATCTGCCTTTACTACTATATCTGAGGGACAGCGTTTGTTGAATGGGAAAGAATATTGGGCATATCGGCGTTTGCAATTCATCAGCTTGCGGCGGCGCTGCTCAAGTGGGAATCTGCCTTTACTATCTGAGGGACAGCGTTTCAGGGGTAGGCGGGGGAATGACGGGGATAGAAGGGCGTACGGGACAACAAAGGCAAGTGGCATCAATAGCGTAGCAAGCATAACTGGCGCCCGGGGCACGATACCTTTTTGGCGCCCATCCCGAAAAACATAAATATTATATATTCTGGAAAGAAAATTGATTAATGATGATAAAATTAACAAAATTAATATAGAATTTTAAAAGAATTTTAAGTAATGTACGAGTTTAATGCCTTCATGGATGATAATATATCGCAACATAATTTCTGCAAAGATAACTATAAAAAATTTAATACAGTTTTACAATAGCACCATATTAACGAAAATAGTACCGATCGAAAGATGACAACGAGTAGAGAAAACTTCCCAAAAGAACCGTACCTGTAATTGGTGCACGAACGTAATTACAACTGTTCAAATTTTTTCCTTTTCGTGACGTCACTTCCGGTGAAGGTTGCTACATTCTTAAGCGTGTCTCGTCGCAATGGCCTTGGCGTCGTGTCGCCAGGATCGCTGTGTCGCAAGGAATGGGCGGGTCAAATTGACTTGCACATGCGTAGAATGTCTGCCACTTCAATCTTACGTTCGATGGTAAGATGTCTTTAGCACCATATTAACGAAAATAGTACCGATGGAAAGATGCCGACGAGTAGAGAAAACTTTCCAAAAGAACCGTACCTGTATTTGGTGCACGAACGTAATTACAGCTGTTCAAATTTTCCCTTTTCGTGTCGTCACTTCCGGTGAAGGTCGCTACATTCTTAAGTGCGTATCGTCGCAATGGCCTTGGCGTCGTGTCTCCAGGATCGCTGTGTCGCAAGGAATGCGCGCGGTCAAATTGATTTGCACATGCGTAGAATGTCTGCCACTTCAGTCTTACGTTCGATGGTAAGATGTCAGTCACGTGATCTAACGTCGCTGTCATCACATTTCAAATTCAATAGCAATTTTTATTTAAAAAAGTATTCAATTTCTTTGAGACTTCCATGATTCAAAAAGCTGTTCCAAACTATCTTATAACTATTATACAATGTAGTTATTTAACATATTTCAGCTATAAGACGAAAAAAACGGCAAAGAACAGACTAGTCACTACTGAAATCTTCCCTCTCATGGAAGTATACATGCGCTGTTCAAACTGTATTGCGGATGCGTAGAATATTTTCCATTCAGTCTCATTTCAATAATGTGCTGGTAGCACGTGATCCAGTGTAGCTGTCGTCACATATTTTAAATCCAATAACAATTAATTTAAAATTTAAAAAAGTCGTCTTTCATGTCGATAGTCCCTGGTTGGTAAGATGTCGGTCACGTGATTTGGCGTCGCTGTCATCACATTTCAAATCCAATAGAAATTAATTTAAAAAAAGAGTATTTAATTTCTTTGAAACTTCCACGATTTAAAAACCTGTTCCACACTATCTTATAACTGTTACAGAATATAGTCATGTATAATGTATAAAAACTGTCAGAATATAGTCATATTTCATGTATAAGACGAAAAACGGGCAGAAAACAGACTATCCAGTGCTGAAATCTTCCCTCTCAGGAAGCATTTACACGCTCTTCAAACTGAATTGCGCATGAGTAGAATGTTTTCCATTCAGTGTCATTTTAATGATGTGTTGGTATCACATGATCCAGTGGCGCTGTCGTTATATACTTTAAATCCAATAACAGTTAATTTAAAATCTAAAATTCGTCCATTTTCCGGTCGAGGGTGGCAGGGAAAACTTCTTGCAGACACACACCACTTGCCTTCATTGCCCCATGCGCTCTTCTGTCCCATAGTCCCTGGTAAAACTTCTTGCAGCAATATGCCACTCAGTGGCGTAGCGAGAGGGGGGGCAATCGGGACTATCATGCCCCTCGCTCTTCTGTCCCCTGTCTTTTTCCCACCTACGCATTCAACTGCTGTCCTTCAGATATAGTAACACTTTCAGCAATATCGCTACATATTTATGATGCTGAAAATAAGATTCATTTTCATAGATTTTTTTATATGATTATATTATAGATATAAATACTGTATTATTGAGTTTTAGTATATGAAGCTTCGCTTTTAAAATATTCATGATCATTGTAAATAATCTCTGTTCTTAATGATGAATCGATTTCCTAAGTCCTAAACTTCGAACACTTTCCGACATAAACCAAAAACATTCAAACCAACAAAATAAATACAGCCATACCACGACTTACTTCGTTTTGGACTTTACGTGGGGTTTTTTGTTAATAGGAAAAAATAGGTCTACTAAAGGTTGTCTCACAGGTGCAAGTCGCGTTGTAAATACATCAGCGTATTGATGCTGATGTTATTTTCGCTATGTGGCTAGACAACGTGCCTTTACGCCGAAATTCACTCTTTTTCAACTTTCTACGCTGCGTACAAGAATATCTTGACCATTCGTCTAATCGGGGTTCGAGTTGGTAATTGAAACTTTTAGAAAATGTTTAGAAGCTTAAAAATATTATTAGCGACATTACCGGGTTATTTATAGGGTGTCTAGGTTGCTTTTTAAAGAGTTTATTCGACTTACTTCGTTTTCGACGTAAGTTGCGAGTCTTGGAACGAATTAACGACGTAAGGTGAGATATGACTGTAACACTTTGAGTCGGAAATGATTACTTTTTCAATGCGGACGATGCCAGTTTTATCATATAACTTATTTTTTCGAAACAAATTTAACTTTTTACATATGGTGATAATTATTGTTTAGTTTTCTTTTACAAATTTTGTTGGAATTTTTTCTTGTCTTAATTTTTTTTTTAATTTTCTAATCAGTATGATATTTCAATCTACGTAAAAATATATAATTTTGATTTTTTGTAATTCTTTATGCCTTAATTTTATCTCTTCTGATTCATGTAAACTGTTTAAAAATTGTTATTATTTTTATGATAAATTTAAATGCGATAAATAAAATAGGTTTGATGAAAGTATTTTTCTTGGCATACTTTACTGTTTACCTGTAGGCAGTGTTGGCCTCTTAGTAGGTGCTAATTGGATTATTGATTTCTGTTAACATTAATTCTTTGCTAAGTAGATATCATAATAAACTTTACACCGCTAAACTTTGAAATATATTCATAGCTTTATTGTGGCATATTATTTTTTATAATTAAATAAAAATTCAGTCATATAAAATGTTAAGAAGAATTTTGCCCATATCGATTAATGCAGCTATTCCTTATAAAGTAAAATTACAATTTTAAAAATAGATTTTTTATAAGGAATATTTTTTACGAATGATTAACTACACTCTGTATAGTGATGTATGTTTAAAATATATGTTCTTGGCTGAGAAATTTGTATTCGAAATTTTTGCCAGTGTGCTAGATGGAAATCAAATATCAGGTGCTACTTCATTCTCCATGATTTAGTAGGATTCTGAGAAAAATTGAGTTGAAGTCTTCTACCTTATGGATGATCTTATTAAACCCAAACTTCATATTAAACATATATTTAAAATTAAAATGTTAATCATTGTTGAAAAAGATTAATAATTTTCTTATATAATTCTGTTCTGAATAGATATATGACGAGAAATTTTGGTTATTGGAAGCGTCTTGGCATTCCTGAAGTTCCACCTTTACCTTTCACTGGATCTTTTAGACTTGATTTAAATTCTGTAATGACTTTTATCTCTTTACATAAGAATAAATACAGTATAATATTTTTATATTTATTTTATCTGTGTATTAATTTCAGCATCAAGGAAAAGCCGAACAAAAATGGTATCAAAAATATGGGAAGATATTCGGGTAAGATAATTATTTTAATTTTATAAACTGTTTTCCATCAATTTTTTCTTTATAAAGTTTTCATTTTTTCGTTTTGTCATTATTTAATGTTTTTATTCATTAGTGAAGATCTATATCCTATTTTATATATGGGACGTGTAAAATTAGATAATAGAGATGAAATCTCACTTATCTTATATTCTTTAATTTTTGAAACAGCAGTAGTAAGATGACAGTACATTGTAACGTATAGCATCATTAATATACTGTTATAACATGTACACTGTTTAAAAATTTAGAATTTAAACCAATCATTAATTGTTATAAATATAGTTTTATGTAGAATTATGCTGACATTATTTATCTGTAAGAATATATTTCGATGTAATATATTACTATACAGTTATATAAACAAAGGCAAATTTTTTAAGAATTACTGATACATTAAAATTTTATTAAATATTTTACATACACAATAGCTATTTTTTTAATTTATAAAATTTTTCTGATATGTATAACCATCTCTCTACATATTTAATATTGTTCCAATTATGTATTTATGTCTGACAGCATTGTAGGACAATAAAGTAAAGAAATTTGATTTTATTTAAATTTTAAATCTAATTAGTTCAGATAAGATGTTATCAAAAAATAAAATCGCCTCAAAAAATACAGAATCTAACAACTATGTCTGCTATTTATCTGTCCAGCCTTTCTTAACAGATTTTTATACTTGTATGTAAATTTCAGATATGTACGGGTTCATTATTTCTAAAAACTTTTTCTTAACGACTGATAAATTAATTAAATATTTTTAGTATATACGAAAGTCCGAATCCGGTGCTCATGATTGCAGATCCAGAACTATTGAAAGATATTCTGATCAAAGATTTTCATATATTTAGTAATATGCGAGTAAGTAAAACTCTGAAAGCATTTTTAATACTTTAATAACTCAATTAATAACTTTAAATGTATCTAAATTTAGAATATTCGTTTTGGTGATCCTATCGTAGACAGGATGCTTTTCAATTTACAAGGAGAAAGATGGAAAGATGTAAGAAATATCATGACGCCCACTTTTACTTCAGGAAAAATGAGATTGGTAAAAATTAATATTCTTCTCTTTTACTAATTTGCTTATTTACATCAATGCAAGTAAAATAATATATTACTAAAAAATACCTTTCGTTTTTTAACAGATGTCCAAATTAATCAACGAATGTGCAGGAACACTTGTAGATAATTTCCTGGAAGCTACTGATGATAACAAAGAAATTGATATTTCCAAGTAAAACAAACTAATTTTTACTTCAAAAATATTTTAGATGATAATTTTAAAATATCTAAGAATAAAATATTTGATAATTATGAGAAATCTTCACTGAATTTTAGGTCTTGTTCATTTTTATTTCTATCTGGAATGTAAACTTATTCTTTTAAGCAAGGCAATATATTAATTTATAGTTACTACAATTTTCAATATACATATACGGAATTTTAGGTCTTGTTCATTTTTATTTCTATCTGGAATGTAAACTTATTCTTTTAAGCAATGCAATATATTAATTTATAGTTACTACAATTTTCAATATACATATACTGTACGTGTTTTCAACCGATTCATTAGTTAATAGTAGTTTTTTAGTGAAAAAGTAAATCGCTAATTTTTATCAGTTTAAAATTTTCCATTTTCGAGCATATAAGTGTCTCGTGCTGAATAAAATCCTTTAACATATTATTTAAGAAATTAAACTCAAAAAGTGCAGAAAAGTGGCAGCCTCAAAAATCTGACAGATATTTAGTCTCATTTTGATGAAAATCACTAGTATATATGATGCTTTTTCCCAATGTCTTTTCACGCTGCTTTTTCTTCTCTGATTATTAAGCGGGGGCATTTCTATGCCACACGGGTCGGCCAGGTCTGAACGCTAGACCTTTCACCCAAATCTTCCACACATGGAACCTAGTTTGAGGATCTGGGCGCTTCCATCCTTTGGAAAGTATTTTCCAATGTCTTTTCACGCTGCTTTTTCTTCTCTGATTATTAAGCGGGGGCATTTCTATTCCACACGGGTCGGCCAGGTCTGAACGCTAGACCTTTCACCCAAATCCTCCACACATGGAACCTAGTTTAAGGATCTGGGCGCTTCCATCTTTTGGAAAGTGATTGATGGTCTGAACCTGTGCTATCGTCATTCTGAACAGTCTTCCATCCTCAGATATAAGAGGTCTATGACAGGGCCTCAGTTCGCACACTTAGTTCTCAATAGATTCAGAAGTAGTGTCATTTATTTACAAAAAGATAAAGCGACCAGGCTACTATAAATATTCGTGTCGCTTGAAGAGATGTGGCTCATTTCTCCCTGTTGTAAACAGTCTTATATATCAGTATGAAATAATCTCATATTTACTAATTAACTCAATTATAGATATTTTGGAGCTTACACAGTGGACGTTATTGCCAGATGTTCTTTTGGCATCAAACTTGATTCAAGAAAAAATCCAAACAATCGTTTTGTAAAAGAAGTTGGAAATGCTGTTAGTTTTAATCATTGGAGATTTTTGTTGGCTAGTAAGTATGTTACATGAAATATACTATTAGTTATATCTACAGTACATCAGAAAAGTTCTTTATTTTAATAATATCTTTTGTTTTATCGTATAGTTCTCTTTCCCGGTTTGGCAAGACTCATTCGTTTGCAGATTTTCAATCCCAAAACTTCTTTATTTTTCAAAAACGTTACAATGAAGATAATCAACGACAGAAAAAATATGAAAGAAGTAAATTCTTTTATTAACATTTGATGAAAATATTTTGTGTAATATCTATAACTTCTTTTATATATATAGAGTATATATAAATGTTTATAGTTTCTATATAAACTTTTTTTATTGTATTTATTGCGCAATAACCGCAGCCTGAAAACACGCGGAAGTAATTAGAAAGAAATATAGTAAAACACAGAAATATTTCCGAAGTTTCTTTCATTTGGTTAAGTTAGGTTAGTTAAATCGCCATATCGCACGAGGGATATACCGAATTTGGCGACAGCCACTTATAGAGCCCATCACAAGCTGGCCAATACCCCTGATGGAATTAACTGGATGGTTGAAGGATGGAGTTCAACGGACCGAGCCCGAACCTCTGCTGAAAAACTGGAGGTAAGGGACTCGGATTTAAACCCGGATCCTCCGAGGTATGAAGCCACAGCTTTACCACCTGGCCATTCCGCCGATTCCTTCATTTGGAACGATTATATATGCAGGGCCGTAACTAGGGCTTGGCGAAAGTGGCATTCGCCACGGGCGCAAATTTTTTAATTGATTTCTGTTATTTGCGGGCAAATGACTTTTTTCGATAAACGTTCTCAGACATAGCGTTATGCTTTTCTTTCATTTTATTTCTTAGAAGAGATAATTCATGGATAAGGCCGGCTTTACACGCTCAGACATTTACACCGGTTTTTCTGCGCAGCGTGGTAAATAAATCACCGACTGAAAAATTGGTCTGTGTTCGGCCTGTGCAAAGTCTGGCAAGTCTTGACAGACAAATCTGTGCATGTTTGAATGTATAAAGTAGTTTCATACCACGACACAGACTAATTGCACAATCTTCTGTTCTTCCAAATGACGATTTATCTATAGTCTACAATGCAAGATTCTTCTCAGGGTTTACGTATTTATTCACGCGAATTTATGACTGAATTTATAGAACTATATAGAACATTCCCTGCTGTTTGGAAAATTAAAAGCAGGGATACAGTACTTCATATATAGCACCATATGTTTCAGGGATGATGTAGCTCAATGATATAGGTGATATCACTACAGAAAATTTCATATCTTCATAGCTTCTCCCAATTGCCAAAAACCTTAGTGTTAGTCTTTCACGAGGAGTTATCGATTTCCTCATTACAGTATCTTATCTTTTTATAAACGGTGTGACAAATTGTATAACAGTTTTAAGTATGTCTCTTCATCCATTCTTAGGTAGTTATGCCAATCATCTTTTTCAAATTTAAGTTCTTGTAAAAGATTAACGTGAGAAAAAGCTTCACGTTTTATAAGCTAATCTTTTGTCCATCTTTTCCGTTTACATTTCTTTCTATTGTCCACTTCTGAAATAATAGCGCTTCAGAGAAGAATCGTCTTATAAGCAAATTTACTTAATTTCACCATTACCTCTGTACTTGCAGAAATATAACTGATAACATGAAAGTTGAAATACTGGTTTTTGTCTGGAGGATGTTGGAACATGTGAAGGCAAAACAAACTGTCCAACCAAATGTGCAGACTGTCTGTGCAAATGACATTTGCATAGACAAATCTGAATTAGATCTGAGCGTGTAAAACCGGCCTAATAGCGGCCAAGTTGCATCCTAAACAAAGGCGCCAGGTCAAGAAGGGGCGCTATTTTTATTGATAAAGTAAAAGTTTACAATGACTCATTGGGTTTCTGTCTCTTCAGTGAAAATTAATGGAAAGGCCTAAAGAAAAGTAATAAAAAAAGGATTTGTACAAATCTATTTGCTCATTCAAACAAATATCTTACAGCAGATTCAAAATCAACTCATTTTGATGGAGATAATTCAGTTTCAGCTTTGTTATCTTTAAATGAAAAAATGGGGGGCGCAAATTTGACCCTTGCCACAGGCGCTGCATACCATAGTTAAGGCTGTGTATGTATGTATATATGTAGTAAAAATTATAAGTTTTTCTTTGAATATTAAATTTCAAAATAGCCTCAATATTTGAACATTTCTGTAAATTTTACTTACATTTTTTTTAATATTAGATAAAACAGTTTCAATGCATTTTCTCAACCGAAATAACTCTAATGAATAATTTTTTATCATCAAAATATTCTCTTTTATTGATCGTTTTGTAATTATTTATGATGAGCGAGATATCAGACTTTAAGTATAAATAATATTTACCTAATATTCTGTGGAAATCGTTGCAGTGTACGTGTTGTTATATTTACAGTTTTTAAATTAATAAATAAATCACTAATTTTTTCTTAATACTAGTTAATATTCATAAAAATATCGTGTGTAAATCTTCAAATTGGGAAAGTAGAGAATAATATTTATTTCTTCTGGCTATTTAATGAATGCCAAAATTGAAAGTACAAAATTTATATGTAAATAATTGAATATTGAATCGAAAATTAGTGATATT
The DNA here is from genome assembly GCA_000484575.1 of Olivierus martensii. Classification (NCBI taxonomy): domain Eukaryota; kingdom Metazoa; phylum Arthropoda; class Arachnida; order Scorpiones; family Buthidae; genus Olivierus; species Olivierus martensii. The sequence continues at coordinate 5,506 of AYEL01068919.1, read as the reverse complement.
TATTAAAATTTGATAATTTTTTTTTTTAAGCATTAGATTTTCGTAAAATAATGAATTCTTGTTTATTAAATATACGATATAATCTCGAATCACATCTATTTTGTTTATACAAATTTACATGTTAACAGTTATTCTTGTACAGAAGAGGAAAGGTTTATTTCCATTCAGTTATTTTAAATATTTTAAATTAAAGATATAGATGGGATCAAGATATTCTAGAATGGCTAATCACACCTTTTGCAAATCAGTATGCTATTTTGGCAATAAAGAAATGTGTGTGAACTAATGGATTTCAAGTGGGACAGGTGTTGCACAAATGAAGCATACTGTTTTACATTCTTAGACTTTTTTAATTCATATTAATTTATTAGAAACAATTATAAAATTCATTTATTTCGATTGGATAATGCAGTTTATTTTTTATTTTTGCATGAACAGTAATCATTACTTGTTCTATTATTATATTAACAAACATATAAATTCAGCGTATTATTGGGAAGTTGATTTTAAGCCAACGGAAATCTATTCTTACAACATTGATTTAATACTTTTTTCTGTTTTCTCCTGTTATAAAGTCGTTAACATATTCCTTATTTTAGTTCAACTGTGAAAAAATAAATAAAATAAAAAATAAAAGTCTTTTATTTTAAAAACTGTCATTTTCTTCAAATCTATCAGATAATTTTTTTATGTTTTCTCCTGTTATAAAGTCGTTAACATATTCCTTATTTTAGTTCAACTGTGAAAAAAAAATAAAATAAAAAATAAAAGTCTTTTATTTTAAAAAACTGTCATTTTCTTCAAATCTATCAGATAATTTTTTAAAAATTTTCAATTTTTCTGAATCACATATAATTATTATATTAATTAATTTATGATATTTAACTTGATTAGGTCCAGAAACCAAAAGATTTTCTTCAATTATTGATGGACGCAGAAAACGAAGATCCGGACAATAAAGATGGCAGAAAGAGTAAGTAATATAAATGTGGAGAACGTTAATCGGAGTTTTTTTACTTAATTTATCAGATGGCCAAATTCACAAATTGAATAATAAATCGTAATTAATGGCGCATAGGTAACTGGCACTCGGATTCCAGGATGGTGTGAAGAATTACGAAAATAACAATGCTTATTACAAAACGAATAATATAATATTTATTAAGATAAAATAAGAAATAATATTAGATAATAGTAATAATAATAATAACTAGAAATAAACAAATCTACATAAATATGGATATTCAGCATAATTGGAATTATTTCAAAATCAACAAAACAGTCAATAATTGCCTATAAACAGTACTTGAGAGAGAGAATGCTAAGTCCTTAGTTCTTTTCTTTTTAATATCTCTAATGATAACTATGACGCCAAGAATTATTAGATAGAATAGTTGCGAAGAAAACAGAAGAGAATACCTCCTTATACCATAAACACAATATATAAGCTCTTCTATATTTTTTTCAGACTAGACAAAACTGTCTCAAGTATTGGCTTCCCTCTGCCTTCTTAGTTCTCCTTTAATCATATTAGATCGAAAGAAGAGGATCGAATCGTTTGTAGGATCTCATTAGTTCAATTAAATGTTTTTCTTTGAAGACCTCTCTTATGTTTCATTCATTTATTTTTTTGGGAGACTATACATTCCGTGTGTACGGAATGTTATATTTTATACAAAAAGGTTATTCAAAAATTAATTCTAAAAATTTAATTATTTCGTTGGCTTATAAAAGTTGGTTATAATGTCATTTATATAATAAAATTCAACTTATTTTTATACATAATACGAACATTCTTCAATGAACTTGAAAATCACGTGAATCGCTCGTCCATAATTCATAAATTCCTTTTGAAAAATTATATTTATATATTTTTACGGTTTAATAATTTTTATTAATTAAAGATATTATTAATCAAAGAATTATAGGGTATCCAGAAAGAGTGAGTGCAGTTTAAAAGTAAAATAAAATAAAAAATGTTCAAAAAAGTTTTGTTTTTATTTTCAATTTACAGTTATTGGAAAATTATTTACTAAAAATTATGTTATCTTAATGGCGTCCGTCACGCTCCTGGCACTCTTCTAATCTTGAACGAAGATTTCTCAGTACACGTTGACACAAAGCCTGAGATACCGATGTCAATTCTGCTGTGATACTCTGCTTTAATTGAGTTAATGTCCTTGGCTTATTTTCGTACACCCTCTTTTTAAGAAATCCCCATAAGAAATAGTCCAGAGGACTCAGGTCTGGACTGCGTGGTAGCCAGTTAACATCACCTCTTCGCGAAATAAGCCTATTGGGGAATAACTCCCTTATGGTTGCAATTGAATCATTGGAGGTGTGACAAGTGGCACCATCTTGTTGGAACCACATTCTTATATTGAAGCCATTAAACTGTTGCAAAGATGGAGCTAAAAAATTTGAAATCATCTCGCAGTATCGCTCTGTATTCACAGTTAGTGCTCGACCTCTACGATCTTCAAAAAAGTAAGGACAGATTATTCCTTTGGCAGACATCGCGACCCAAACAATAACCTTAGGGCTATGAAGCGGTCGCTCATGTGTTTGTTTGGGGTTTTCGGCTGACCAGTAACGACAATTCTGCTTGTATACATGGCCGTTTAAGTGGAAATTCGCCTCGTCACTGAATAAGATGTTGTCAAATTGTCAAACTGCTGAAGCATAAACTTTGCGAAATTCAACCTGTAAACATAGTCGGTCTCCTTTATTTCCTACACTAGTTGAATTTTATAGGCTGTTAGATGTAAGTCGCGCTTTAAAATCACATGCAGAGACGATTTTTTTAAGTTCAATGCTTGACTTCTCTTACGAACAGATAATGTTGGATTTTCACTTATTGATTGTCGGACACGTTCGTTTGTTTCTTCGACTCTGACAGCACGTGGGCGACCAGTATTTTGAATTTTAACGGTGGATCCCGTCGATTCAAACATTTTTATCCATTTCCGGATGATATTCCGGTGAGGCGGAGTTCGGATCTCATAATGAGCACAAAACAAACGCTGTGCAATAACGACAGAATTATTGTTCTGGTAATATCCTCGGACACAAAACTCACGCTGTTGACCGGTGAACGGCTCCATTGCTACTAAATTTCCACCAACCGAGCTAAGCAGCTCGGTTGGTGGAAATTTGCACGCATAGTATTGCACGCCCCGCCCCCATGTGGTCTCTCGCGTAATTTTAAAAATAAACTGCACTCACTCTTTCTGGACCCCATGTATAATAACTGATATTGATTGAACACTGTTTAACAGACATAATAAATCCTTCAATGGATAAGAGTTCGTTGTACAATACAGTTCTTGTGCAAAAATAAAAAGCGTGCTACTGATTAATATCTGTTTGAATGAATCTAAAAATGAGAATGAAGAAGTGAAAGTGGAAATCTCATATAAATATAATAAATATTATAAATTTAAATCTAACTCACGCTGTTGACCGGTGAACGGCTCCATTGCTACTAAATTTCCACCAACCGAGCTGCTTAGCTCGGTTGGTGGAAATTTGAGGCCATGTGGCCGTAATTTTAAAAATAAACTGCACTCACTCTTTCTGGACCCCATGTATAATAACTGATATTGATTGAACACTGTTTAACAGACACAATAAATCCTTCAATGGATAAGAGTTCGTTGTACAATACAGTTCTTGTGCAAAAATAAAAAGCGTGCTACTGATTAATATCTGTTTGAATGAATCTAAAAATGAGAATGAAGAAGTGAAAGTGGAAATCTCATATAAATATAATAAATATTATAAATTTAAATCTATTAAACATATATAAATTTAAATTTTTACTTTATTTATATTTTATAGAACTGGATCTAGATGATATTGTAGCTCAATGTATATTTTTCTATATTGCTGGATATTTCCCAACAAAGGCAATATTATCATTCGTAGCTCACCAACTGGCAGTAAGACCAGAAATACAGGAGAAACTCATTAAAGAAATTGATGAAACAGTAAAAGATAAAGTGAAGTTGCAATTCTATATTTTCCTTATTAATTAAAATCTTTTAATTGTTAACATTTATAACGTAAATTGTATTTCAGGAAGAAATAGATTTCGATACGGTTGCTGAAATGAAATATTTGGATGCTGTCATACAAGAAACGGTTCGATATTATTCACCCGCTCCGAGGTATCTTCACTAAAATTAGATATATGTATAAATATATATTTAAACTTTAAAGATTTATTAAAATAGGTTAGAACGACTTTGCAAAGAAGATTATAAACTAGGAAATACAGGAATTGTCATTCCAAAATCTACATTGATCGCCGTGCCCGTTTACGCTCTCAATCATGATCCCCAATACTTCCCTGAACCAAACAAATTCAATCCTGATAGGCAAGTGAAATTCATAACTTATCATAACTGTTATCTCAAAAAACAAATATTCCAATTTTTTTTTCAGGTTTATGCCAGAAAATAAAGACACAATTCTTCCATTTACTAATCTTCCATTTGGCATTGGACCAAGAATGTGTTTAGGAAGGAGATTCGCCATGACGGAAATAAAAATCGGTTTAGTGAAAGCATTAAAATATATCGGATTTAAACCGGGAGTTAATACCAAGGTGAAGTAATTTTATATTAATTTAAATTAGAAGAAAATAAATTTAACAAATATGTTGTTTTAGGAAGAACCTGAGTTTGCTCCTACCAGAGGTATTCACCGTCCGCAAAATCTGTTTCTCAAACTTGTACGCAGAGATTGATAAAATATGCATATTTTATGTAACATAATTGAATATGCAATATTTCAATAAAAGTAATATTAATATATTGTAGGCCCTATTTTTATTCAATAATAAAAAATATTTCTCATGTGTTTATTTTTCCGATAATGAATAAGCATATAATACTTTGCACATACCTTTGTTTGTAAGTTATAAGTGCGAATACATTTCACCGTGCGATACAGTATAAAATAATAATAATAACACAGTAAACAGCAAACTGTAAAAACGCTGTCCCTCTGGTACCTGGAGGATCCGGGTTCAAACCCGGGTCCCACATCTCCATTTTTTCAGGAGGGGCCGGGATCGGCCCATTGAACACCATCCTTCAGCCATCCGGTCGATCTCGTCATGACTGCTGGTTAGCCTTCAGTGAGCTCTAAAAGTGGCCGCCATTAGATAAACTAGAGATTTGGACTCGGATTTGAAGCCGGATCTTCCAAGGTGATAAGCAATGCAATGTTTTTTTTATTTAGTTTAATTATTTTTAGCATTCATTGTAAGATTAAAGTTACTTAATTTGATTTCATTTATTATACAGAAGACCACCATAGAACTAGACAATATGAAATATGTCAACATAAATTGAATGAAATATCTTACATTGTAAATATTTTGGAAAATTTGTCAAAATATCACCCATCAAATCAAGTATAATTATTTATTTATTTATAATTGAAGTGCATTACGGACACAAATTGTTTACTATTATCTGTAATTAGAAATCTGAAAAAA
>AYEL01068916.1:0-40257 GCA_000484575.1 Olivierus martensii | reverse complement strand
TTTTTTTCCTTTCTTTGACAGCGGAGACTAACTCCAGAATGGGGATTAAGATCCAAATGTCTAAACTGTGTGACTAATCAGAAACTTAAATTACATTAAATAAAGAAGATTATTTTATTAAGTAGGTGGAAACAAGTTTTTAAAGATGAAATCAGATTTTTTTTAAATGTATCTATCAGTTAACAATAAAAAAAGTTGCAAAATATGTGGATAAAAAACGCGAACTGCCAGATTGATTTTGTTATCAGTTAACTCAGTTCTATTAAATTTTATCAGCATAAAATATTGTCTGACTAGCTTGCAAAATATATATTTAGAATAATAATTTGTTAATAATAACAGTCGCGACAAACGCGTCTAACGCGTGTCTATCGCTTCAAAATTAAAGATGGACAGTTTAGCAGGTGCAATCTCAGCAATCTTTCAATCATAAAAATTAAAATTCGATAAAATTATTTTTCGATTTAAAGATACAACAAACTCATTGTATATAAATCTGTTAAACAAAAGGTATCAAAAATTTTGAAGTATTGGCCCATAAAACGTGTACTGTGCAAGAAATTAATAAAAACTTCGTTAAAAGTCACTTAAATGTGTTTCGAAATGACTTACATTTTTTTTATCTGAGTGACGAAATTTAATGATGAAAAAAACGAGTTTCTTAATTAGCGGGAAAAAATCTTATCTAACTCTTCCAAAAATTCATTAAAATTAATTTTTTTTGCTAACACGGTATTATGAAATATTATTTTAAACGCATTTTAATTTTATCGTGCTAGACAAGAGATTATATCACATCGAAAAGTTTTGATAGTACAGTGCAGTGTAACAATACAATATAGTACAGATAATATAGTAGCTGGGCATAGTATCGGCTCTAGAGCTTTTAGCACCCCGAACGAAAATTTTTGTTGCGTCCCTCAAGTCGTCAGTTTTGATGATGAGTGGGACTGGGCGGCCACGCAGTCCGCTCACCGTTTAAATTATGTGTAAAAAATAATTGTGTCTTACTAAAATAATAATAATAACAAAGCACATAATGAGCCAACACACTTTAGCGCCCCTTAAATATCGGCTTCCTGAGCGGGCGATCCACTCGATAGTATGTTGAGCCGGCCCTGCCGCGGCTCTAGAGTTTTTAGCGCCCGAGCGAAAATTTTCGTTGCGCCCTTCACGTCGTCAATTGTGATGGTGAACGGACTGGTCGGTCCTTAAATATCGCCGCCCTGAGCAGGCCCTCCGCTCGATCTTATATTGAGCCAGTCCTGACTGGGCATTAGAATGCCTAGGCGTTGAGTTGCTAACGCGTGTCATTAACGACGCGTCAAACGAAAGAATATTCTCCATTCGTTTATTGAGACTAATAATATGATATTAAATACAGTCTCTATAAATTTGTACCTTCTACATCAAATTCTTTTTATTGCACCAAGCAATACCAGAAATGCATAATAGCATATTAATTATGCAATTTTTTTGGTCTTCTTTTACATCTACATAATTTATATGTACTGGAGTTTATTTTTATTTTATGTTATTCGGTTACTCGGTTATCAACAAATATCATTTATCAGTTTTTCCATAATAAGTTACTAAATATATGAATTATTTAACATATAAATAAAGTGTAGATGCTTATCATTTAATAGCAAGTTTAATAGTTTATTTAAACTAATAATTCTCCTGAAAAACTATCGAATGTCATACAGATGACGTAATAATTTGAAGTTCTTCAAAATTTGAAGTTGTAGAAATGGTGGTGATGCTATCTATATTGGAAGAGACTGCTAGTCTATCAGAATTGAATAGACTGTTTAGTGCATTCTGTCTACAGTGTTCTTGGAATAGTCGCTCGTCTAGACATTGTGTCATACTTTGTCTTAACTATCGCATGTTCTGTGCACCTGTGGAGCGGATACGCCTAAAATAAACCACCCCACATTTGGATGACATTGGTGGCACGCTGTCTGGTCCAGATACAGGGATCCGTTTGTTAGAGTGTATTTCGATCTTCGAGTGTAGGCAGTTACAAAAAATACAGTATAAGGCATACTACTGTATTTTTTAACCTTGACTAAGTTGAGAATTTAACACCGCTACTATTTTGGAGAGTTTCTAGAAAATATAAAATGTTTTCCGCGATCGTTTCTCGGATGATCAATCTAGATCGACTTTATCAGTTCTTCCGTCGTGCTTAAGTTATTTGTCAGTTCTTTTGTTAAGGGCGATAAGCAATTCTTCAGGAGCAAAGTGAACATGAACTTGGATTTCTGATAATTCAGCTGCTGTTGGCGAAACAACACCTGTGTCGTGAGAAATTATTTTCGTAATCATCTGCCAGAATCGAAAAATTACGAAATATGTTTATGCCAAGAAAACATAATAGCTAGAGATCTGATAGATTAGATTCTTTTTGCATATATGCAGAACATTTTATCGCCGTAAAAGAGTACTAATCGTTCAAGATCCTTGATTTGAACCATTAGATCGAGGTAGAATTGTATGAACTGTTTTAACTGCGACGGAGATAAGGGAAAGTTTTTGCACAGGAATTTTCTCAAAGGTTGTAGCAGCAGATGTTTTGGCAGACAGACTCTGTTGGGAAATACGATTACTGGTTAACCGGCCATATCCGGCCTTTTACATTATCAGATCATCACGTGAAACTCGATTATCTAAACTTTCTCCTTCATCGTCAGCAGACAACTGATAGAGATTGTTTGTTTGACCCCCTTTTCAACAAAGGACGTAAAATCAATGATAACTTTATCTGTATTCGAAAGCTTGCGATTCTTTCCTAACCACTTCATTACAAAGGCGACACGAAGACCTCATACGCAATTTCCAACATCGCCTGTGAAAGATGCCAGCCCTTGATTGAGATATATGTCTGACTCATTTAAATGTCATCTTCAGCTATGTTTGTTAGATTAATGCAATTCCCGTGTTCAAAAATCCTTTTAAGTAAAAAAGTTCAACATTATTTGCACCATCATTATTTAATCATTCATCAATCAAGAGATTACAATGCAGCGATATCAATCTCCATGCTATTTTATCCTGAATAGTTTGGTAGGAAACAGATTAATGCCATTTCTTTCATTATTTTCGAAAAGTTTACTCTACCTGTAAGCTTTCTAAGTTGCTAATTTTGCAGTCTAGAACCGATTATATATATATATTGCATAACTTAAAAGATCGTGAGGATGATATAACGAACCAAGTTAAACTATTTTATTAATAGTTTTTATAAGTATCATCACGATTTTTAAGTTATGCAACATCTAGTCGGTTCTAGACTGCAAAAATAGCAACTCAGAGAGCTTACAGATACAGTAAACTTTCCGAAAATAATGAAAGAAATGGCATTAGTCTATTTTCTGCCATCTATCCAGCTTAAAAAGCTTGGAGATTGATATCGATGAATTGTAATTGTGCATTGGCTACTTATATAGTATTGTGGATAAATTGGCAAATCAGATGTTTTGTTTCAAATATTAGTGTCCATTTTGCGATAAATCTGTTGTTTTGGCATCACAATGGCATACCAAACCGCAAACTTCGTTGGCATTATCCATACACTGATTTCAGAACCAATATTCTGCCTCATAATTTATAATTGAAGACAAATAAACGAACAATTTGAGTGTAAAATCTTCTGGTTTTCTATATAAGTACAGGAAAAGAAACCATGGGGTTGAAATGAAGTTATGCTCGCTTGTCTACATCAGATTGCTAGATATTTTTTTTTTATTTAGTGACGTTTTATGATGATTTAATCATCAAAACGAAGAGAACGATCAAAATAATCTTCCCAAGGTGTAAATCTTCGATCCTCTATAACTGCTTGATTAATCTATGATTCTTGTTGAAACTATACTGGTTATTTTACGCTAAAACTATAGTGTTAACGTAATTACAATGAATGATTGCCAGATGAGATAAATCGCTCATTGTTCTAAATTGAATAAATCGTTTCACGAGAATAATTTATTTTTATACACGAATGTTTCAGGAGGCATTTTTAAAATAGATAAAACTATCGAAATACGCTATATTGTGTCAAGGAATCTATACTCGTTTCACAGTTTCGTGCAATATTCGAATGGATCAGATCTAATTTTAGTCAAAAGAGCGCTGGTAATACTTGGATACGAGAGTATAGGGCCTAATACTCGTTTCACAGTTTCGTGCAATATTCGAATGGATCAGATCTAATTTTAGTCAAAAGAGAGCTGGTAATACTTGGATACAAGAGTATAAGATTGTTTATAATAAACAGCTCTAGAAAGATATAAACATCCATTTACATGCCTATTAACTCGGAAGATATTTGGAATTTGTATCATTTAAGTTATTTACAATGGCACAACTTATCTATCAAAGTTATTAATGGAACTTTAGGTCTTCCTCCTTTTAACATGGAAGACTTTGAACATCCGCCATTTTTTAAAGAATGAAGCTATTAGATTAATTCATATAACTTCAAAGTTAGTTGTAATGGTTTGATCTTTCTGCTAACTTGTATATAAATTCATCAATTACTTCAAAGGGCATTAAGAGAGCTTTCCATAAGTTTTAATGTCTGCCATTTTTATTAATTAATGACTGAAACAACTGGATTAAAGATTAGAACTACTCCACCGAATTTCATGAAAATCTATTATTCAAAAGGTCGGCCGGATGGCCACGTGTAAAGCTTTGGCTTACCTTCCTGGAGGATCGGGATTCAAATCCCGGTCCCACACCTCCAGTTTTTCAGAAAGGTTCGGGCCCGGCTCGTTGAACTCCATCCTTCAACTATCCGGTTGAACCCATCATGGGCGTTGGCCAGCCTGTGATGGGCTCTATAAATAGCTGCCGCCAGATATGGCGGATTAATCTAACTAACCTAACCTAATCTATTATTCAAAAGTTTACAATGAGGACAGACATTAAAAAATGGTAATTTTATTATCCTAGAAATTTTTAGATCATTTAATTACAGAGGATTCCCGTACAACAACGCGGGGGATACGTTCCGCGTTATATGAAATCGCGTAATACGAGATACGTATTATCAGACGATTTTATGCAAATTTAAACTTGTCTCTGAGTTCCAGTACTGGTCGCATATTCCTAATGAGATGTGCGTTAGTTTCTAATACGATTTTATTGTGTGCAGACTGCAGAGTGTTAATTATCTTGTTTTAAGGAAGGTTTCTTTTAATAAAGGAAAAAAACAAAAATAGAATACAGGTAAATAAATTTTTAAAAATATTATTTACAAGTAGATCACGTATAACACCGATTCCGAAAATGCGGATTCGTATAACCCGGCAGAAAAGTTTTTAACAAGTTGCCATGGAAACAAAAGAAATATCGTTTGGTTTTTATCATCAATGGATATTATAAGTAACGTTAAAAAATTTTTATTCTACGCGTTATACGGGATTGTTTATAGCGTTATATGAGTACTAGTCGCAATGTTTTCGTCGCATTATAAGAGTGAGCGTTATATGGGAGTTTACTGTATTAAAAACAAAAAAGTACAGGTACTGGTATTAATTAAAAGTTTTTCCGATTTTCTATTTTACATATGATCAGGTGAACAGATTAGTGTTTAGTTTTATTTTTTTGGCATTTATTTTCTAAAAATCCTTCTTTAAATGTAATGTTTTCAATAAATTACCTTTAAATATTCATATTGCTAAACAAAAATATCTTAAAAAGAAAATAAACATCTAGCTAAAGCATAATTTTGGTCGGCTTCTTCATAACTCGAATTAATAAATAAAATTTACGAAAAAAATATAAATTTTAATTATATATGCATTTTTTCATTAGATCTAAGATTATTTTTACTCCAGAAAAAATTTCCTATTTGAATTTTTCGTCCATTAAACCAATCTGGAATTTACTCGAGTGCTTTCAGACCTGTTGATCGGGTCTTGTTCTCGATAAATTTACGTTAAAACTTTTTTCTATAGTCGTTCAAGGACAGTGTAAATGAATATTGTAGACGTGAACAGTGTATAAATCATTTTTTTTTAAATAATTCTTTCCGAATTTAGACTATTTAATTTGTAATTTTAACATTGAGAAAAGAGTTCAAAGACTTCGTCATAAACATAATTGTGTGTCGAAGATGTTCGGAGATATTCACATTTTATAAGATGGTGAATATCTTTCCTTTCATGCGCAAAATTAATGGGAATATTCCTTTCGAGCCAACAGTTACTACAAGATTTATTTTGCAAAAGCATAGCTATGAATAACTAGAATAGTTAACAATACCGGGCATAGTCAGCAATAACGTAGAATTGATGATAATTAACTGTCAGCATAATCAGAAAGTTGTTAATGGTTTGTATAGCAAACTAGCCGTTAATTAGCAACTTTCGCTGATCTTTAACGACAGTGAATGAAATTATAAATGCCGAAAATGATGATGATGATGATGATGATGGCAAACTAACAAATCGAACTTTTTAAAGAAATTTTTATAAAAATTAATTCTACGATACATGTATAGAAATCAATGCACGCACGGTAGTGATAAACAATAATAGCAGGAGAGGTAGACGTTTCAAGGTTGTGAATCAAAATTATGTTGTTGATATACAGATATACGATCCGAAAAAAATCAAAATTTATAATTTTAGGCTGATATTTTCATGAATAATCAAGGTATCCAGACTTCTATAGCTTACTTGTGAGAGTACTAAATTCGCTAGTGATAAAATAAGAAAACAAAAAGAAACATCTACGTTTGTTTGCCGCTACTGGCTGAATAAAGACTCATGCTTGAAACATGCATACAAATAAAGCATGAAATTCTCTCTAAGTACCATTATATCCGCAAAAGTATTCCTAGTTATTGAGTAGCATTGAAGCGTAGCTGCTGACACCATTATAAATACATAAAGTGATCTATACAACTGTAATAATAAACTATTGGCACGTAGCATGTCGGTGAGAATAATTATTAAAATATAATCCTACATTATAATAGTTTAATTTATGATTATTAAAAACAAGATGGTACCTTTAGTTGTCATTACTGTAATGCAACTATAGGCGGATAACTTATGCTCATTTTTATCTAAAAATATGTTCTTATAATAGTTTAATTTATGATTATTAAAAACAAGATGGTACCTTTAGTTGTCATTACTTTAATGCAAACTATAGGCGGATAACTTATGCTCATTTTTATCTAAAAATATGTGCAATTGTTTTCTAATCTGGATTTTATGTTCAGCGAGAAACATATTTTTCTCGCTGAACAATTAACATTGTTTAAAAAAGTTCGATCAGGGCCGGCTCAACATACGATCGAGCGGAGCGCCCGCTCAGGGCGCAGATATTTAAGGGGTGCTAACGACGCTGGCATATTTTGTGGTTTATTATTATTATTGTGGTAAGATATAATTATTTTTTACACATAAATAGTGAGCAGACTGTGTGGCTCATTATCAAAACTGAAGAGTTGAGGGGGGTGCAACAAAAATTTTCGCTCCCAGCGCTCTAGAGCTTGGTAGTAATTTTGTACACTTAAAACCCTTTACAGAATGACGATCGTTAAATATTCATTTCGAACGATTATAATCATCATTAAATAGCCATCCAAAAGTTCGATAATTAGCATTTGTAAGTGGGCAATAAACCGTTTTCATCGGTTTTTAAGAAAGTTTTAACGTCGACAGCGAGAGCAGTAGCCAGATTTATAATTACGGTTAGCAAACTAGATGTCTGTCTAGAGTTCGTAGACGGAGGCCAATATCTTAAGGTCAATAATTTCGTCCAGGTAATTTTAAAGAGACTGCCTAATGATGGTATTCTTAACTGAATGTCCAATCAACTCGCTAAACTTGTAATTAGCGGTTTAGTTCTGCTTTGCGAAGGCAAACATGGCGGAAGCGAGAGAAACGCCTTAATCCCAGTTGCCACTCTTTATGGCTAGTATATTCGACTTTCTACTGAAAGTAAACAGTTTAATTAAGTGATAATTTAAATAAATTTTCGTCTAGAACGGTTATAGACTCGAGCAAATGCGTAAAATAATCCTGTAAAGTTTTCTGTGGCGGTTTCTGTCAGGAATACAGATTTAAGTTGTGATGCTCCGTCTAGAAATTCTAGAAACCTGTTAAACCCGCTTTCGAAATGCTGGGAAGATTTCTGGTTTTTGTTAAGGCTAAAAACATGGAATACAAGGATTAGGAGGGATACTCGGCAGTCTTTTCTGTTAATTAATCAAGTTTTAGTCGAGGAAAACCGATAGTTTTCAGAAATCCGACAGTTCAGTAGATCGAGACGATGCCTTATCAATCGCTATAAAAAGCTGGCAGAAGATAAGATTTAGCCTTCGATGCGCTTATCTCCTCCTCGCTAGTTGGTACTTCTACCAACCCAATCTTGATCTGCGTTTAACCAATCAAATTCAAAATGGTGGGTAGGCTGGAAACAAAAAATATTTTCCTTAAACGATTAAATAAACATCGAAGCAGCCAAAACAGAAATTCGTCCTTGAATTATTTTATAAACTCTCCAAAAAATTATTATGACGAAATATTCTGACATAATCATGATACTCTGTAAACTTTATTTTAATAACTCTTCCGAATATATTGGTAAAGTTCGAATTTTTATAGATTAGTGTTTATTCTTACTCGATAGATAATTTATCGATTGCTAAAATTAGTAGATTATCTAATGAAGTTTCCTACGAAACAAAGCTTTTTACAGTGTTGAACTGTTTCGAAGACGATAGAAACAACTGCAACCTATAAACTACGCTCTTGTTTAGGAATTAAATGTAAAAATCTATGAGATAAAAGAAGATTTAAGTGCGTAACAATGCAGAGTGATGAGAAAAAAGAAATTTAAGTTGCTGTTCAGCAACTTAAATTTTCTTTTTATCTCATAGATTCCTACATTTAAATTTTCTTTTTATTTCACACATTCCTACATTTAAATTTTCTTTTTATTTCACACATTCCTACATTTAAATTTTCTTTTATCTCATAGATTCCTACATTTAAATTTTATTTTTATCTCTTAGATTCCTACATTTAAATTTTATTTTTATCTCATAAATTCCTACATTTAAATTTTATTTTTATCTCATAGATTCCTACATTTAAATTTTCTTTTATCTCATAAATTCCTACATTTAAATTTTCTTTTATCTCATAAATTCCTACATTTAATCCTAAACAAGAGCGTAGATTGTAGGATAGTAAAATTGAATAAAAAAGTCATTATCCTACTAATTTTTTTTTTTTTATTTTAACTGATCGATGAAGAGGCTTTGAGTTTTTTTAATAAAGCGCCACAGCAGTATCACTACAGCCTTTGATGCTAGACATATTCCATTGTATGAGCCTTTATAAGCCCAGGGCATTTTCCTATTTGTTTCATTATTGTTCGCTTATTTCTATAAAAATCAATTTTATACATCCCGTGCTTGCAAACAGGAAAAATAAATGACCTCCAGTTAAATTAACTGGTATTTTTTTCCTTGTTTGTGTTAGAAAACCAAATAGGTATGTTTGCATGCGTTAATCCCTTTTCTACATTAACGAAAATCATTATTTGTAAGACGATCTCTTTCAGAGAAAGTAAGAAAAACATCAAGTACAGAAAAACTCGAGTAGAACAGCAAGAATACGACGATTCTCTTCCTTCTTCGTATCAAAATAACAAGATCAGATCGAATGTTAATGATGTCGAAAAAATTTTCACTAATTTATAGGAAATTATACAATATTTAGCTATTTTTATGTGCTAATCTAAGTAAGCACCGTGTAGATTTATGCGATACGAGTTTAATGATCTATATCACATAAATTCCACTACCAGTTGATGGGGGACTAAATACGAGTTTAATGATCTATATCACATAAATTCCACCATCAGTTGATGGGGGACTAAAATTTTTTACTCCATTTTTTAGTATGAAATTTATTATAGGTCCAAAAAAATTATAACCCCCTACAGTACAATAAATTTATATATTTGTTTATTTTTATAACATGTGTACTTAGAGAAATTTCATCTTATGTTTCTCTACATCCATTAAAGGGAATGAAAGGCTTTCCTTTGTTTTCTGGACTAATAATTCTGGCGAAAGTAGGCCTTTCTTACCAGTACAATCGACTAAAATTTAGGATAAATGTTGAGAAATTCTAGAGGAAAGATAAAGACAATTGAATTTTTTAACGGACAGACCAACGGAATTCGCAACTATGCTAAATAAATATTTTTTCGCCGAAACTAACTAATTTTGTCGCAAGTGTTCGACTGAGAACACAGCTTAAGCGCAATTATTACGTTACACTTCTCAACTAAATACAATCCTGTAGAAAATTAGAAATATAGTTCGTGTGGTGGATAGTATGCTGACAGCATTTGTCGCAATATGTTTACGCAACAAACGCGTGGAGCGTCGAGGTCGACTACTATATCTGCATATTTACAGCGCATAAATGGTTATTTTGGTGACTCCACGCTATATATTTTCACTTTCTAGCTTTACAGAATGGAGTAGGTCTATTTAGAGTGACTGACTTACACCGGACACTTCTTAGATAAGACGAGAAACACACCAAAGCAATTAGTCTAACATTAGACTGCTCTGAAGTGTTCCCCAACATAGGGTCGACAGAGCGTGATGACTCCTTATGCATTGAAAAACTGCACCAAATAATTGAATTACGTACACATCTAGTCATTTTTGACTGGCAAAAATACTGTAGCAACCAAAAGCGGACTAACTCTTCTAAAAGTCACCTTTCGCTGTCTACATCTGCTAAAAAAAAACAAAATAAATAGCGCTTTATGTGATTGTTAACTGAAATCAAGGTCCAACGATCAAAATGACAAGAGATTCATAAGTTCACAGTCCAATCACTGACACATTCCTGCTTTTCACAATGAAAGGGTTGTGTCCTTTAAGTCACCTTTCATCCCGTAAATCTCCTACTGTTGATCGTTTTTACATAATTTTACGATAGTTTTGTTTTGTTTACAATCCTATTTAAACGTGTTTCCTGTTTTTTTTTTTTTACTTATTAAAGTGCCGACGAGCACCGAAACGAATGATTAAATATCGAGATTACACTTTAAACAGCTGATACTTGATGACCTCAGTTGTTATTACAATATTTAGTTTCATCGTCGTAAACAATAATAATAAATTTTAGCTTTAATACTTTCTAATTTATCATTTCTTATTTTTTTTGTTTGTACAACCTTAATCGGTTGGTTCCAAAAATAAATTTTTCGAAATTTTACATCGTCGTAAACAATAATAATAAATTTTAGCTTTAATACTTTCTAATTTATCATTTCTTTTTTTTTTGTTTGGACAACCTTAATCGGTTGGTTCCAAAAATAAATTTTTCGAAATTTTGCCGACGTGGTATGAAGTTTTAATTCGGGTCAGTATCAACTCGACTGTTTTCTGACCTTTGCACTTCGACATTAGCCATTTTTCTCTGCGTGTAACAAAGGAAATTTTAATAAATTAGGGGCAATCGAGTTTTCTTTCTAAAAATAGATTCTTGCCCACCGAGGAGAGGAACAAAGTTATACACGCCATTTATCCAGTTCGTCTTTCGATGGTTCTAGTTTTATTTTTAGCGTAAAGGTAGGGGTGATTCATGTCTTCCCAAAATAGGAAGACCCCCGAAGGAGGAACGATTTTTTTTTTCTAGGAATATTTTTTAAATTACTGAACCGCACGCAAATTAGCTAGAGCGCTATTTATGCCTTTCCATTCATATCGCCTTTCGTGTCTCTATGAGCCCTATTTTTACTCATGTAAAATATGCAAACACATTTAAATAACTGGAGAAAGATCTATAAGCTCTAAACTGCTTTAATGCAAAGTATTGTAATCTTTTGAGATAAAGGGGTTTACTTCTAAAGGAGTGCTAGCTTTCTTTGCACCAATTTCAAGATTTTTATTATGGCCAGGTGCTTAAGATATTTTTTCCAGCATAAATTCATCATAAAATGGATGCAGCGAACTGTGGAGCTGGTGAACTAACTACTCAAACTGATTTTTAATTCCTTTGTAATGGATTAAGTGAAGGAAAGGGCTTAAGTTGCATATAGAGAAGACTGAAATAATGGCACCTGGCTACCTGAAAAGAATAGGATTCCTTTACAAAACAGAAAAAAAAAGTATTTTACTTTGTTCCAGAGTTTAAAACGGGGGCGAATTCTAACTCGGTTGGAGACCACAGTTGGTAGTTTTGCCATAAAAGAGAACATCTGCGCGGTTCGAAAGTTGTAACCAGTCTCTCTCTCTCCATTTAAAGCTGTGCCCTTTGACTGTCCGGTCCAAGGTCGAGTGTGGCGCCACACTTTCGTGTCCTTTAAAAATGCAGGTGCGAACAAGACTAACCCCACAAGTGTCAGTTACGCCTTTTGTCTTCCTGCGTTTCGAGGAAAGGGAAAGCTTGCGAGACAGCTTGGCCCTTCTACTACATTAAATCAAACAATGCTCAGTTCGGTCAGCTACTCGGTTTTCCTTCCCAAACCCCTAAATAGCGTGATTTATTAAAAATAAAGAACTAAAGCTTGCTGTTATATGGGCGACTTCCGGTTTTTGGGTGCTTAATTTGGCCATCTGCAACAATAAGGGCATCAACCTTGAAAGAACATTTCAATAATCCAGTAAGTGGGGTATACTCATTTTGGTCTTCATGCTAAGCGGGGGTGGCAGCTTATCTGTTGCTGGTTTGCCCAAATTGCAGTCACAATACACCAACATCGTTCCAAGTTAGTACGCTAATGGAGCGTGTTACATCCGATATTCACGAAAAAGTGTATAAATAACCATAAATAACTTCGTTTTTCGGCAAATCGTTCATCTTTTATGCTAATAAATAAGGACGTTTTTCGCAGAATGAAGCATAAAAAATTGTTTCCGGATGTTAAACAAGTAAATACGAGGATGTTGTATGGAAATTTCGATGTTAACATGTAAATAATGTAGAAGGCAGGTTTTTTTTCTGTTTTGTATCGAAACGAAGAGATGATGTAAAGTTTTATAATGGCATAATTATATAATTGTAGGGGAAGGTGAGGAAGGTCGAAGGAAGACACGATTAAGCGGAAACGCCATGATCCGACAACATCGAAACATCTCACGCTTACATCGGTGTTTATTAACGATTATTACGGCTTAAACATCATCCGAGTTCGTGATGAAATTAGGCAAACGTTTCGTACTCTATTTATCATCTAGGTTAGTTTCATGTTCTTTTCTTCATTCCTTCGCAGCGGACTTACACGTTACGCTACTCGCTCTAAACACATCACACTGTACAGAAATTTTACAGCCTAATCTCGATCTATATAAT
Organism: Olivierus martensii; assembly: GCA_000484575.1. Lineage (NCBI taxonomy): Eukaryota > Metazoa > Arthropoda > Arachnida > Scorpiones > Buthidae > Olivierus > Olivierus martensii. Next base: position 26,902 of record AYEL01068916.1, on the reverse strand, counting down.
AATTGCATATTCCACGTCCGAGGTGTAGTCAATAGTAATCGAATTTTGGCGATAATCACTAGTAATCGAATGTTGTCTACAGTCACTAGTAATCGAATGCTGTCTACAGTCACTAGCAATCGAATGTTGGCAATAATCTCTAGTAATCGAATTTTGGCAATAATCACTAGTAATCGAATGTTGTCTACAGTCACTAGTAATCGAATGTTGGCAATAATCACTAGTAATTGAATGTTGGCGACAATTACTAATAATCGAATGTTGTCTACAGTCACTAATAATCGAATGTTGGCGACAATCGATTAGTCTGCAAATCGATTTTTCGATTGTATATGCCAGAGGATATGCTAATTATAGATTGATTAAAATTCTGACGGATTCCTGGTAAATATTAGAGATGCTACGGGTGGTTACGAACAACAGTTTATCAACTGTTAACGTAAATTCGATTGTATATGCCAGAGGATATGCTAATTATAGATTGATTAAAATTCTGACGGATTCCGGGTAAATATTAGAGATGCTACGGGTGGTTACGAACAACAGTTTATCCCGTAATCAAGATGGTTTAGGTTAATGCCACTTATTAAGCAACATCGCTGATTAAAGATCGACTATGTCGCTTAATAAAATTCGCCACGTTGTTTAGGCTACACGTTACGTTATCGTATATTTTGTCGTCGATGTTTGGTAGTGACGTCCGGACGATTGCGTAAACTTGAGTTTGTTTCGAGTGGGACGAGATGTAAACTTTATTTTTTTTTTTTCCTAGAAGATGCGATAAACAAATATTCAGTTTTTGTTTCCTTATCTGCAAAACTGCATCAGACAAGCCACGTAGACATTTTCTAAACGGTCGTTATCGGATGACTAGACTGAAAAGGTAGTGAAGTGCGTTAAAGTTGGATACGCCAGCTTCTGTAAAAAAAAAAAAATCCAGATAAAAATGTCGAGGATGCGATGACAGAGATCGATTAACGAGATGTATACAAGAATTTCTAAATACTAAATCAATGCTAGTTTTTGGTGGTTTCTTTTTTTTTTCCTTTCGCTTTCTTAGGTTTCTTTCTGTTCGTCTCGGTTATAAGTGTCACAAAGAGGACGTTGACCCCTCTCGGTACGAGCCGATTGCCGCTCTGTCGGATCGTCTCCATCGTTAGCCCCAGGCAGTTTGAATCACCAGTTAGCGAGCATGGGGTTATCCGCATGGGTATGGCAGTCAAACACGTTTAAAAGTTTAAAAATTTAATCCTTTTATAGTTCTTTAACACTGTGCGCAATGCGGGCATTCGGCGGAGGAGCGAAAAATCGACCTAGTTTGTGCAAACATTACTTTGAGAGTACTATATATCAAATCGCGTTTGATCTCGTTCCGACTGCTTTTTCTGCCGGTGGTGACGCAAGCGTAGATTCGGCAATTTTCCACTCCCCATGCTATAGTTGCAACGCCTCTTACGAGTAGCGCCCATGAACGCAAAGGTCCGTAGATCAAAACTTGCAGGGTGTTATTCTGTCAAACATTTTACGATAAGTAGAATCTCACACACAAGTGTTGGCTTTATACTACCGATTTAGACGAGATGCAAATTCTTAGAAGTCTCGTGCATATATAGATAATGACGTCTTTTCTCGACCGAATTAACCTCTCAGAGGTGACTCCTGTTTTTGCCATCTCGGAGCATCCGGCTGGCCTTTTGCCACCATATTTTGGCTTTAAAAAGTTGTGCGTGCAGTCTTTTTACGTCCCCTAGACAGCGAAGAAAGGAGAAAACGAGGTGGTCGACTCGACCATAACCACCCAGTACATCTTAGAAATTTATGAGTAGTAAAGCATTCATCCGTTTTTTTTTTCACGTGTGAGTCTATGGAGATGGTCGCCAATTTTTTTTTCTCATTTTACTGATTATTTACTAACCAACTCGACGAGTCGTAGAATTTTTGGTAAACTTTACAGTATCATCCTGTTTAACTGTTTTTCCAAGGCGACGTACTGTCTCTTAACTGTTGATGAGCAACATTTGACTACCTCCTCTCATTGGTGCCACGTAATCACCAGCTCCTTACAAAATTTGCATAAAGGTAGAGACATGCCTTCTGCTACACGCAAAATAATTATATTATCCTAACTGACCTCTAATGAGAGTCGCGTATGTTGCTAGTCTGTTCTAAGGAACCGTTCGGTCTTGACAGATAGGGTTATAGCTTCCGGTCCGACTATTTTCTAGATTCAGGCCATATCTGCCTGACCGAGCAGTAGGAGACTTGGGAGGGAAACCAGTCCACATATTCTGCACATTCTTAGCGAGTGATTAACCTAAAGAGATGTCGACGGCCGGTTGCACCAAGTTCGTTTCGTCTCCAGCGACTGTACCAGGCGCAAAAGATTTCTCAAACTTTGATTAAAGTAACGGAGTGGAGTCGTGGTGGCACTTTTCGTGTTTTCATAAATAGATAAAACTTTCGGATTAATTTTCTACTTTTATTTTCCGTCGAGAAATAATAAAAACTGTCACCTCGAATTGCAGAATAAAAAAATAAAAATAAAATAAAGGAAGAGCGTCGCGGCGCAGCGTACCAAAACCTGTTTGTCCCATCAATTTACTGGTGGCGGCATTCGAGAAAAGAAAGTTGGTCTCCCACCGTCACTTTTTCCTGTTCCCGCCCGTCGCGGGTGGAAATGCGTGACGTCACCGCGACGCGAATTAATATAAAAAAAAAATATCCAATTGAAATTCTTAAAAAAAAACCTCCTTTCGAGGCGCGCCAAATGGCTACGTCGGCGGCATAGAAATGAAGACCCAGAAACGAGTAATGGAGTTCGACAAGAACGTAACGAGTTTGGAAGGATTTGACGAGCACGTGAAAGTCCCAGTTTCTCGAAACGGGGTTATGGTAGCAGTAAATCAGCTTGGAGGACAATGCCGCCGCCGTAGACGGCTCGAGTCCCCTTTCACGCCGGACATCGGCCGACAAACGGCGTCCCGCATTCGTCCAGGAAGCGCGACCACCCGAGGCGACAGCACCGAAACGGCGAGTGGTTTTAGCTGCGCCAGCGCCTGCGCTTCCTCTATGTCACGTGACCGTCTGATCGAGCCGAGGGAGTGACGTCAACTAGTCGAACGGCAGACGTCTGTCGCCATTCCGCTTCGCGTCCTCGTGTTGACCACAGTGTCCCGAAGCAGACGTTTCCGATTGTGGAGTAAACGAGTAGCTAGCTTTAGAATGAAGTTGCCAGCAGGTAGGCATTAGTGTTTAAGGTACGGGGAATGTTGCCTTTGCCCGGATTGGTGTAGTTAGAATCTGGTTGGTTGTCGGCTCGCACGGGGGAGATGTACGTGTCTGCACCAGCCAGCCATCGTCACAGCCAGCGAGCGCGAGAGACAGATGTGTGATAGTTCGGCCGTAAAGGCATCCAGTATGGTGTTTGCGTGTTTTATTCCCCATCGTATCTAGTCAATATGGATCAGACGGTTCAAGTGTTTCCACCTCACCTGAAGAAAGTGCTAAAGAGCTATCAGGCAGCCGCCACTACCAGTCTGCAAGGACCCAACAGTGTCATGGGCATCTGGGAAGATAAAATGGGAGCCGCTGCCGCCACCAAGAGCTCCAGCTCGGAGAAAAAAGCATCGGCAGCCAGTAAGTGCAGCGACTACGACACGTTCGTGGCTCCTCCGCCATTTCCCATACAGCAACCTCCGATATTTACGCCGCCCGACCAGAGTAGGTGCGAACGATCGGAGACCAGACTGGAATCCGAGATCATATCGTGCTTCGAAGTCGGAGGAGAGAAGCGGCTGTGCCTGCCTCAGATACTCAATACGGTGCTGCGGGACTTCAGCCTGCAGCAGATCAACAGTGTGTGCGACGAGTTACACATATTCTGTTCCAGATGCAATCCCGAACAGTTGGAAGTGCTGAAAGTGACCGGCATACTACCACTCAGTGCTCCCAGTTGCGGACTCATCACCAAAACCGACGCGGAGAGACTGTGTTCGGCACTTTTACATAGCAATCCACCCAAGTCTAGCATGAGAACGGACGACAAACGCGCGTTCCACATTAAGGTATACCACCAGTGCTTCGGAAAAACTCAGGGAGTGTTCTGGCCCGATTTGTACCAGGCGCCCAATCTGCCTTGCGTCGAATGTTCCGAGTGCAGGAGTCTGTTTAATCCTCAGACATTCGTGTGTCACACACACAACGCCAAGAACCGCACTTGTCACTGGGGCTTCGATTCCCTTAACTGGAAATGTTATTTGTTGCTGTCTAAAGACCAAGAACATTCGAAACAGTATCGGGATCACCTGGAAGAAGTCAAGCGTAGGTTCGACCACTGTCAGAAATTCAAAAGGAAACAGGTAAGTTCCCGTCTTTTTTTTAATCCATTTTTTGATATTAGCGTTTAAAAAGAGCGCTAGGCCTTTTATTCGCTACAAAAGCTGTTGTTTATAAACGACCTTGATGGTGTAATCGATTGTTATATGCATAGGAGTGCTGCGCGCCTGCTACTCGACCTTTCGCGCGAGCTGTAGGGGTAAAATTTAAGATCCCCGTAAATACAGGTGAGAGAGAAAACAGATGTGCCAGATGTTACTGTCCTCGGGCTGTTCTGTCTGTCCTTGCCGACTTATGTACAGGTAAAATAAATAATCTAGTTGCATTGTGGGAAGCTGTACTCGGCCTATATGGTGTTCCAGTTTCGACACAAAGCAATCTCCTGAGGAGGTGTTGTCCTTCGCCTGTCTGACCATCCTATCTACGGTTTCATTTTGCAACTTTTCACAAATTACAAGAAGTCTATTAACGCGAGGTGCTTATTTTCTAGTAATAAACATTCTTCCCCTCCTAAACGTATCCGTAGATTTCTTTTTTATTTTTATCGTAGCATCTTTACCATCTCCAAAATGTAATTTTTAACTGGTTAGGAAACTCGTTCCTAGAATATTTGAAGCAGAAAAGTGGTATAGAGATAACTCGTCGCACATTTTTAAGCTTCCTGATGAGCTTGAAAAATTTTGAAACAGGAATTAGGATCAACTCTATGACGTAATGGAGCAGTACTCACCTCCGTGCTTAAAGGAGGTGAAGAGGCAGGGTTGACTAGAAACATTTAAAAATGCCTCAGGCTGCCGAGGTGGCTGGGTAGGAAAGTCGAGTTATATTGACACTGGTCAAAGTACGTGAACGATTGTGATATTTGTCCTCCCGGTGGTCAACTCTTTGTGATTGTTGGCCCTTATAGTCTATTGGTTCACCGAAATACTTCATCTTTATCGAATCTCCGCATTCAAAACCCGTTCTTAATGGTAGACGCACAAGTTTCGAAAAAAGTCGAAATGATTTTGTGTATGCGTAGCACGCCTGGCCCCAAACGCATATGCGTTTGCAACGTCTCACGCCCTGCCCGAACCGTGTTTACCCTCCGTAGAAAGACGTCTAGTCTTTAAATCCGCCGCTCGAAGGTCATCCGCTACGTCGACTGCGGCGCGGAATGCAGTATCGATTCTGCCACGTCACAGGAAGCCTCCGCCTCACGTGATTGTCCGTGTCGTCACCTGAGGGGCAAAGGATGCGTGGCCATACGTTACCGTGTCGATGGCCGAACGGGAAAAGCTCCCGGTGGGCCTCGTTCGTCAACTGTCACGCATTCAGGCGGGGTGTGAAAAGAGCCGGACAAAACCCGCTTCCTCTCGCGTCTCTATTGTGTCCCCAGCTGGAAGGTGGGGCATCCTTTCTCCGTGACTCTCGCGGAAATGTCCCACGGCAGGTCGAGACGTGCGGTTTGCCATCGATTGGCTCCGCTGGAGACATCTGCATAGCGTTCGGTTACGAATTCTTAATTCGACCCATCCCCGAGAGACTTTTTTTTTTGCTGGCGTCGCGCGTGTCCTCGGTCAGGGGGCCCCCATTGAAAAGATGCGAGATACGAGCGAATTTATTGAACTGCGAAAGGTTGCAGCGATCGAAGCCAAGACAAACAAGTCTTGTTTACTTGGACCTTTCGATTGGCAGATTGCCAGGCCACGCGTCCTTGAGTTCACTTCCTCCTTCCTCGTCGCGTACAGGATAGGATGACGGTGAATACACTGGCTTCGCTTGGCTGTTTGTCTTCGATTGCTTACGTAACTGGAATATTTTGTCGGTTCTTGTGTGATGATGAAACGTCGCCCCGGGTTTATTTAGTCTGACCGGCCATCTTGGTACTTTCTGTACTGTGGGAGAGGTGCCAATTGGTGTTTTCCTGTTCCCTGGGGGCCGACAAGTGCTACTAGTATCTTGGGCGTTGTTTCCACCGACTCTATCGCATGACTTGACATTGACAAAACGTCTGGCCGTGTCGCTCCGCTGAATAACGCGAGGACGACGACGCCATTAACGTGGCCTTTAAAACTAATGCGACTGCGTTAATGCTTCCAGATTGGAAATCTAGTCGCGCACGAACTTAAAACCTTAGGTAACGCGGATGCGCTGTCAGCTGTCTTGATGTAATGGCTGATAATTGATTTACCCTTGACACGGACGCCGAGAATGGCGTGGCTATCCGTCAAACGTGACGCGAATTCTAGAATAGCACCTTATTTCGGCTCGGGAAAACGTCCCGACGGACCCAGGAATGTAACTGGTTGCCAAAGAAAATTAAGGCGCCTTACGTGTATTTAAGTACGAAGATGACTAGAAATGGAGATTTGTACCCCCTCCGTCTGTCGGGGAACAATGACCGATGGTTCCATCTCTCTGAGGACTTCCCTTTTGCCCGGAAGGTGACCAGTTCTGAGCGTAACGAAAGGCTAAACCAGGTTGCTGCATTGGAAATCGTAAAAGGGATTGTTGAATTTCAGCCAATCCGGCACCACGTTTGTCTGACTACATGCCTGCTGAAGTGGGAGAGGTCTGAGTTAATCGTGTAGTTGGCGACAGTTATTCGTCGTCTTTGTCCCTTCGGGCGGAATTTGACGTTGATGACTTACGCCGTTTCTATGCGAAATGCAGAAAAACTCGACTATTAGATCTTGTTTACTATCTAAAATTGCTCTCGAAACAAAAATAAAATCCCGCTAATGACGAAACAATTATAAACGAAGCGGAAACCAAGATAAAATTTGTAGGAAGTACATTTTCTCTTTTGGACTTTGAAAAGATAAGAGTGAAAGATCAGTTGGAGGATAAAAAGGTTATTATATATATAGTGGAATTTTAATAAAATGGCGAATAATTTCGTAAATTATAGGATTAATTTTCTGTTCTCGTTTTAAACCAAGTCGTTATATATACAAAGATATTTTCGAATAAATCGTAAGTCTATGTATCTATCATCACTATATACCGAAGACGGAGAGTTTAGATTTTTCTGACAGGAGGTAGCGGTTGTTACCGTGAATTGATAAAGGAAACTGTCAAAATCCTTTTAGGTGATCAATCTCTGTTTTACAAACTTGACTATAACTAAGATCATTATTAAATTTTAAATGCAGTTTCAGTGATCATCCGTGTTAAAAATCTAGACTATTCTGTGTGTAATGACGTATAATGGAGATTCATCTCTTTTCACTATTAAAGAGGAGGATGATTAATGATATAAATAATCTTTCTGCCAATGGTAAGTTGTCTGATTTGGTCATCGACGATGGTGGCTATCCTAACTGGCAACGTGGCTTTAATTTATGCTAGGAAAAATAGGAAGAAGGGGGCTAGCGATCCCAAAAGATAACAAGATATAACCAGCTTTATCCATCTACAGTTTGGATTGGTGATGTCAGTTATGTGGAAGGAGATTCTCTTTAAAGTTGGCTTTTGTTTACATAACGAAACTTAGATCCGCAGCTGTGAAAACTTTGAGAAGCATCTGTGATCTTCAAAAGGCCCGACGTGCATTACCAAGATTAATTACGCTAGAATGCCGAGAGCGTCATTTTCTGCCCTTCCACTTCGAACGCTAGCAACTAAAGAAAGTAAAGTTTGTCCAGTTTGTCAGGTTAATCGTGAAGAGGTACCGAAGGTGAGGTGAATGGCCGGTAATAAACTTGTTATGGAAGATTATCGCCCGTAAAGAACTGGAGTATGTATCGATGAGTCCAACGTCGCTAACGAAGAATACCGCTAGTTATTCGTTCGGCAGTTGTTTATTTTATTAATGGACTCCTTATCTTCTCCGATAACTGGAGTAGGCTAATCTCCGCGACAACAAAGAATCATCGCGACCTTTCAACTTTTGCGTAATGTTTCTGCACGGCTTTCATTTCCGCCTTCCATCCTTCCATTATGTTTTACGCGTTTCTCCCATTACCCCTCATGGGTCCAACCCACTAAACATATATCTAATTCACTTGATTAAATCTCTGGAAGAACGAATATGATGAGCTAGACGATCAGTTTTGGCGTTGAATATAGTTTCCTTCAACTGCACTTATACCATATATACGCAACAGAATTTTTTAAATTTCGTTTCCTTCAACTGCACTTATACCATATATGCACAACAGAATTCTTTCTACATGTATACAGAAAATATGTTAACATACGTAACGTGTTCAGCATGAAATCGGTTAAATACCGTTATATACTTTAAGTACACTTAATTACTGTATAGTTCCTCAAACGAATAAGTGAATGAACTCATGAAAAATAAGCGGACAAAAAATATTCTGCACTAAAAATGAATTCAGGTAACATAAAAAAAATTAACTCAACTGACTGAATTTATATAAAATTAACACTTAAATATTTTTGTATCTCTACAGATAATTCCGTATAGTATTTATATATACGTGCCTCATGTTTACAAACAGATTATACGGCATTATATCCGTTGATATTTGTTTTCTTCTTTAACCCATATTCGTTATAAGAATTTTTATCAATACTTCCTTATTTTAATTTATATAGTAGTTTAATATATTTAACTCAATTGTTCGTACTTTCTTACTTTTCCATATTATATAATAAATAAGTATTGTTTTCGTATCGGAAATCGATGCAATATACATATCTTAACAAAAGTAAATATCTTAATATTATATTGTACAGCATTGTATTATTTTACAGGCTTATATATATATAACCTTCACTGAATTAGTGTTATTATTAAGTTTATAAAAGGTAAATTAATATGCGTATAGGTTATTTTATTTTTTTCTGCCATATTGAGTTTGGTTTGTGTTAGTTTTTCGAGTTACGTTATATTCTACGAAAACACTAACTAATAAGAGGTGATGTTCAGTGGCAGAAAGAAATATGGTTCAATATTTATACGAGGATCAAATTCTGGTACAGAACAATCTTTAGAAGATTGTAAAATCTGCACAGTACCAGATAGTACTGCAGATACTACTTTCTGGTATTGGAAGACTGATAGTTGTGCAGATACTGCTTTTTGGTACTGGAAGAATGATAATAAGCAATCTAGGACGACTGCTTACTATCAGTAGCTCTCATAATGCTTTCAATAGTAAGCAGTCTTCCTAGATTGCTTATTATCAGTCTTCCAGTACAAATAGTAAGCAGTCTTCCATCAATCTTCTAGTACCAGAAAGCAGTATCTGCAGAATACCAGATAGTAAGCATTTTTTCCAGACTGCTTAATATCTGGTATTGGAAGACTGATAGCAAGCAATCTAGGAAGACTGCTTACTATTGAGAGCATTATGATCTGGTACGCTGCAGAAACTGCTTTTTGGTACTAGAAGACTGATAGCAAGCAGTCTGGAAAGACTATTTATTATCTGGTACTGGAAGACTGACTGTAGTCTAGGAAGACTGCTTACTATCAGTCTTCCGAGAATCTAACCCAGAAAGACCTGGATTCGATTCTCACTTGAATTCCTGTTTTATCTTTTCTTTTGAATGCTAATTAACGCCTGTTAGTTCTGGGTGATGGGAAAGAGAAAAAACAATAACAACAAAAGTAAATATTGATGAATAATAACAAAAATAATAACAGCAAAAATAAATATTGACTTAAATAGAAAGGAAAACAAAGCTTTATTCAGTGACCTAGCTAAGTTGAACTTTAATTGTTTCGTCTAACCTAATATGTTCGGATAATTACTATAGATTAATAAAGGCAAACAAGATGAATAACATAATTACATATATATTGCATAAAGATTCTTAAATTTTTTGATGTAACAAAAATATAATTTATATGTACTCATATACTGTATTTTTTATTACTGCATCATACTGATAATCCTTAAATATTTCTTGTAATGTCTGAAGTTATGCACTATTAAATAACTTATATTAAAAAAGACTATTTTAAGCTAATTTTATGCAATGCATTCTTCCTCTGCATACAGCGTGTGGCACTTAATCCAAAATTTCGTTTATGTTTGCAGATGAGCTTATATCCGAATCGATCAGTTTTTCACAGTTAGAAATCGTATATAGCTGAAGTAAAAAAAAAAAAAATAGATAAATTATCGTAAGTCTATCTAAAAACAGTGTTTCGGAGAATTTAAATGCTAGCGAACATGTTAATACAAATTATATAATAGCTCTTATCGTGTAGAGAAAGTTTTTGATTAGTTTTCAGATTAAAAGAAGTGACCTTCTTAATCTAAAATATTAGCTTAAAACTCAAAGTACTTATTTCTTTTAAGATAAAAACATTACTTCCCTTTGAGATTAACTCGATTGCAAACAATAAAGGGAACACATCTAACAAGAATCTAATAAGAATTATATAGAACTTTCAAAGATGGATCAGGGCCGGTTCAACATATGATCCAGCAGAACGCCCACTCAGTACGCCAAAATTTAAGGGAATCAAAGGGCGCTGGCGCGTTTTGTTTTATTATTATTATTATTATTGTAGTAAGACATAATTATTTTTTACATATAATTTAATGAGCGACTGAATCATCAAAACTGATGACTTGAGAGAGCGCTAAAAGTTTACAATCGTAGAGTCCCTAGATAGAGTACACCCATTCAGCCGCCATTTTATATCCTTCTGCCGATCGATAATTACTGGTAACTGCAATTCGTAATACTATATTTCTTTTCTAATTTATAAATACAGCAGTTGCTTAAAGTTTGGCAAACGAAGATTGTATTTGGAAAATTTTTTTTCTGATATTTTGTAACCATTTCTTTTTATCTGTAATTTCTTTTACCTTGCGGCAGGAAAGAATCCATGATCCTTTTCTGTTCGATGAGAACAATTTACAGCACTGTAACAAGGAATGTTCTTAAAAAATAACCAAAAAGTCTATGAACGCAATGATAACTCCCTATTTAACAGGATATAAAATGGCCGATTTGACTGCATCTGATGGCGCAAAGGAATGCACCGCTCTATCTATCTAGAGATTCTACAGAGGTTACTGAGTTAGACTCATAAAATTTTATTTTTACAGAATTTGTAAGTGTAACTATGATATACCGCGATTAAAATTTGTATAAAAAATTTAATCGTAATTATCGTTATACGCGAATGCGTTTTTTATAAATTTTATAACTTTATATACAGTAAATACATTAAATCACCTGTATTTTTTTGCAGCTGTTATTTTTGTGTGATGGTGAATTACGCAAGTGGTTATCGATAACAAACCGATAAAATAAGTTTATGAATCGTATCTTGCTGACTCGATGACTTTTATAGGTTCACCTTGCTTAATTTTAGAAAAAAAAAATCACTAAATTTGCAAAAATACTGTTTGCAATGAATACTATTTTATAACAACTCGCATAAAATAACTATTTGATTCATCTCACGACCTTAAATTTATTTTAATTACTGCAATTATCGTTTAATATCTTGCAAATAATGAACTAATCTGCGTAGGATAGAATAAAAATAAATTATTTTTTTGTGATTAAGACGATGCTGTCAGCATCTCACTGACATACCGGATGATGGAAGAATTCGTCATCTGATTATTTAATTTTACAGCAACAGTAAATTTATTTCAGATAGTACAATGGCGAATATTATGCTGCATCATAATTGTGTACAATATCGATTATCTCAAGCACAAATTCACGATTTTATGTGCTGAAAATGATAGAATTGATCGCAGTATTAAACGGATAGATTTTTGTTCATTTTAATTAAAGATTAAAATGAACAAAAATCTAAAAAAAAATAATAACACAGATTAGATTTATTTGTTTGTGGAGTTTCATATTACGTATATAAATATATGCAATATGTACATTTAGGCCACAGTACTGTTTATCTTTAAGAATACAGTACTCTTCTGGATTATCCAAACAAATCGATTTTTTGAAGATTCGTGCTTTCTATTGTTAAACTACTGTTGCTGGCTATTGACTGTTCCTGTATTACTAAATTTTTTTTTTCTACAAAAAAAAATTAGCATGCAACTTATAAATTGATGTACTAAGTGGTAAAAATTATCATCGCTTCATCCACGTGTTTAATACGTGACCATCTTACGGTTGTTTATATGATAACCAGTATAGATAACGCACACGAACATCAATAAAATAACTATAAATTAAAATATTTATCAGATATACAGATCGCCAGAAAACACGTGATTAAGCATATTATATCGACGATATGTTAGAAGACATCTCGACGATTTCGTAATTTTTAACGTGAAAAGTAGTTTTTCACATGACTTGTTTCACTGATTTGTTTCTGTTAATGAGACGTTCTCAGAATGAACATTCTGCACGAACAACAATTACGAATTGTAATTTTGAATTGTTGATTTAAAGCTCTGCAGTACATGTCCGGATTCCCGGACACGTTCGGGATTTATTCATCTGAGGAAATCCGGACGAGCTTTTAACACGTTATCTAGGTTTTTAAGATTAGTTCTGATATTTTGTAACTTTTATTTGTGTTATACATTCAGACATTATAGATTACATTATAAGGAATAAGTTTGATATTTTTTGCAATTTTTCCTGTATCAAAAAATTTGTTTTTTTTTTTCATTAGCACTTCCTGGTTTTTGATAAACAGTCTGTAAAATAAACAAGATTATATGGTAATTCTGATTAAGAAAGTGATTATCACATCATTAATTGAAATGGAAAAGTAAATATTTTTATTTATAAAAGAAAGCAGGAAAGCAATGTTGGTGCAGTTGGTTTAAAATGTTTTAAAAAATTGAAAAATATAAATATTATTTTAGGTTTTTTTTCCAGTTTTATATGGTATAAAATTATTTTATTGTTGCAGTGTCTGTTTTGATATTTAATTTACTAATGTTAATTTTTGTTCACTAATTTTTGTCTGTTTTGATATTTAACATACACTCTGCTTAATTTACTGCTTATAACTCTTCAAATTTATAACTGACCAAAAGCACTTCTCGCAGTTGAGATTATTCTTAAATTTTTATTAAGTAGCTAACATTTTCGATAATTTATATCATCATCAGGCTATATAGGGATTCTGAATCCCTATGTAGTCTGAAGATGGTATAAATTACCGAAAACATTAGCTTCTTAATAAAAATTTAAGAATAATCTCAACTGCGAGAAGTGCTTTTGGTCAGTTATATAAACAATGTTTAAAATTTTTGAATCAGTATTTAAATCACTTATTATTTTAATTTATGAAGTAGGCTTATAATCAATCAATCATCAGTAAAACTTAACTATAATCTAAAAAAGTAAAATTAGTAATGAATAAATTAATTTAAAATTGAAATTTATAATTGTCAAATAATTCATTTTTATTTAAATAGCATGTTTTTTTCAGTTTTATTAATTTATAAATTGCTAAACATACTAAATAAGAGGATGCCATAGAGAAAATTGATATTAGAATGATAATTAAAAGATAATAACTTGTCTAAATTAGTTTTTATATTATTGTAAATATGCAATCTAATAATTTTCTCTCTGATGAAATGAATAAAAGATATTTCTATATTTCTATATTCTATGTTATCAAATTTCCCGTAGTTCTTCAGTAATTTTAAAGTAATATGATTTCATAGAGAATATATAATAATAATTGAAGTTAATGAAAAAATGGTGTGATTCTTGATATTTGATATTTAAATCCTGGTAATATGAAGACTTTCATATGCTGACTGTTGCTGAAAATATATAACTATGAAAAGCATTTGTAGTTGCTGTATATATTAACTCCAATCAGTATAATAATGAAAAATTAAAACAAGTTTTTAAATATAAATTGTGCTAATTCTGTAATATTAGTTACATCTTTAATATTTCAATGTAATTAATATTCTTTTTTCAGAAACATTCATATCAGTGGTGATTAAGAGAATCTAAATTTTTACTTGTTATAATATCTTTAAATCAAGTAGAAAATATTAATTTATTTTAGGTTCTTTCCAAATTTTACAATATGCAAAATTTTTTATTGTTGTAATGCTTGTTCTGCCATTTAATGTACTTAATTTGAATTTTGTACCATTGTGTTACAAACAGTGTTTATTTTTTAGATTTCCTGGACACATTCAGGTAAAAATGGGAGAAAGTATAGACAAAATCATCATAAGATTCTGTTAATAGTAATTAATTTGAGATTCAGGTTGCACTACCAGAGTCACAAATATCATTTTATATCACTTTTTCTACTTAATGTATATAATTTAATTTGAATTCACTGTTTAGTTTTTCCCTCTCGATTAGGGTTTTATCTAGATCGGCTTTTTTTCCTTCAAATACAAAATGTATACAGAAATGAAAATGACTAAAAAAATATTGCCGCAAAACAGGTTAAGCCCTCCAATTACTTTGAATTCATATAGGGGTCAACACTATATATTGATTCTATATATCTCCCTACTGATTATATTTTTATTCATATACCTATTTGAAATTTAATTTATAATATTTGCAAAAATTAGATTTCTAAGTTTACAATTTCCTGTAATTTTGTATGATTTATCATCAGAATGAATAGTTTAACAGATGAAGAATTATGATTGCTTGATATAATTTTAATTGAATAATATATATTAAGATGTTATAGGAAATTAATAGAATGCATAATTTCATTAATCTTTTTATTAATTTTTTCCCTATTCAGCAACAGACTTATTTCGGAAATAATTTAAAAAATAATGGTCTAAATCGGCTTGTCAAACTCATTTTAATTCAAGGGCCATTTAATGAGCCTGTAAGATTGCTGCAGGCCATATCACATTTAAATTTTAAAATTACATTTTGGAAGTAGAATTCAGAAATATAGATAGGATAATTAAAAACATTGTATAATCAAATCAATATATTACAAAAATATATAATTACTACATAATTGCTTTAATTATACATATTTTTTAAATTCAATTCCTCCTATCAATCATTAATTTTCTATTAAGCATTAAAAGTCACATTTTCTGTACAAAAACAAAAGCTTCCATTAAAATTTTATAAATTCAAAAATCCATAACTACTGACATTTTTTAAATAAGTTAATAACATAACAAATAAGTCTTTAACAAGCCTGTTGGCACATTCTTTATACATGTACTTCAAAGAGGAATTGTTTGGAACTTGATCATTGTATTTGTCTATCCAAAAAAATTACAGGTTCTCATTTATGGCTTTTTGTTTTTTTAGTAAGAAATTTTGCACAAAACAATGTTTTCCTTGCAGGAAAGCACTTATCGGTACTTTGTGTCTCCCGATGGTGTCACCGATATGAAAAATCACTGTTATCTGTATGTATACATCCGATAAGGCCAATCCCAAAAAAATACTAGTGCAATTATATTTCATAAAAATCAAACTAGTGTATCATAGTATATGACATAGCTATGAAGCTAGAGTTACTTCCTATTATCTCATAACATATTATTCTCATTTTCATTTTAGTTAAGAGTGTTGAGGGCCACAAAAAATCACATCAAGGCCGCATGCGGCCCGCTGATTACATTGAAATTTAGACCAGGGTTTGACAACCCTGGTCTAAATTATAAATGACAACTTGTTACTTTTACTACAAGGCAGAATAGCTACCAATAATGATTGTTTATACAGTATATCTTTTCATAAAAATTCTACAAAAATGAAGTCATTTTTATAGAGACTGTAACAATAAAAAATAGGACAATATTTTTATGTAAACTAAATATACATAATTATTTTTATATATTTATAATTTATAGATAGTGTTTACATTTTTTGACATTATAAAATGACATGACAGTAAAAAGTAACTTTTGTCTCTACATCCAAATGTGCACATGGCAGTTTCATCTAAGGAATTGAAACCTGTAGTCAAAACTAAAAAGTTAACACTACACTGGAAACATAAATTCAACATATTATTAATAATGAGAAGTTTAAATACACATACAATAGAGTTCCAATTATTCATGACTTATTCAATTGAAGTTCAGTATTATCCAAGGCAAATTGTCAAAAAGATATACTTTGTCATCAAAGATAAGAGTGCATTTAAGTATTTGCATGGCACTCAAATATAAGATGAGCAGATTCAATTAATCAGTTTTTGTAATAAAGCAGTTGTAAACAAAATCTAAAGTATTTTAATTATATAATTTAAAAGAATATCTTCAATAAGTAGGTCTAACTTCAAAATAGTGTGTTTATCACCACTTTATTTAATAATAATTTATCAATCTTTTTTATATTATCAGTTTTTGGTTATCTAAGATTTCCTTAGTCCAATCTAATGATAATTGGAATTCTCTATTATATCATCTAAATTAGATTCTTATTTCTTAACAATGCAAAACATTCTAAGATTATAAAAATATATATACATATAAATTCTAGAAGAATTTCTTTCATTATCTTTTATGATTGTTCTTATTGTGGATTCCAGTAACTCAAACTTCTTTGCCAATTTACAAATCTTCATTCTGTTATCAAAATCCTTGATAATGTTAAGTTTACATTCTAAAGATATCATAATCCTTCTTACTAGATGCAGGGAATCAGATTTACTTCATTTGGACGATATAGTTTTTTAAGGGTTTAGAAAACATATAACAAAACAATCTTAACTTTCGTCAATTATAAAATTGTAATCGTGCACATAGAGTTCGCGCAAAATGTGTGCAATGCATATCACAGCCACATAGCGTGTAGCAGTGTTGCTAAACAAAAAAAAATCAAGAACCACGTAACTCTGAGTTCGCATAAGTTGGAGTATTACTGCATATGGTACACTGTATTTATATTAAACACCATACTCAATCTATTTGTTAATTATTACTATAAATGACAATACAGAGGCATATCAGAAGAAAAATAAAGGATTATTAAGTTTAAAAAAATTCCAGATGAGGTTGCCTTTATTCAATAGAATGAGAACAAAGGAAACAGAAACAATTATGTTTTCTTTAAAATACTTAAATACTTTTTCATTATAATTAATGAAAATTAATGATTTTATAATAGGAAAACAAAGCATAGAGAAATAAATTTTTTTCCCAATTCAAAATTGCTGAAATTTCAATTTTCTGTTTCAATATATGATTCTGTAAAAATCAGAATCATAAAAAGCATGATAGATGGAAGATATATTGGAAAATTCAACAAGATATCTTAAAAATTAATGAAAATATTGAAATTTATAAAAAAAGGCAAATTTTCAATAAATTTATGATAATCATTGTATGGTTTGTAGATAAAGATATTATATAATGAAAGTATTAATTACCATGCAACCTATTTTCATTAAATACAATTAATTCTATCCTATTTTGTCCTGACTAACAGATCTCTGTGAGTCACACAACATATCTCTGATCAGCCATAACTGAATCAAATTTGACTGGAATTAGATTGATGAGTATGTTTAAAGTAAGATTATTAATGATGCTATACTTGGAAATGAAATTTCTCTGAGATCATTGTGGCTGAAAACTTAACTTTTAAAATCAGAACAACAACAAAATCTGAAAATCACATATATCATACATGATTGCAACTTCTATACAGTCACTTTTGATACCTTATTTCTGTGAAAGATTATTATATAATAACTGTATTTTTTTTATAAAATTATAGCAGATTATTTAGCATACAAATTTGAATATATTTAAATTATTTTTGTACATACTTTAAATCCAGTTTTAATTTAAAATTGCATTATATATATTTTTTTATATAAAGTAATCCCCTATGTTCCTGCAAAACACTGCTGTTTATGAAGTTAACTTTCTATGAGAAATATAGGGTTAAGAGAATTGATAAGAAAGTCAAATATTTACAATACTTTTTATTATATATAATACTCTTTAAATAAAAAAAAAAAAAAAATAATACTCTTTAAAATAAAAAAAAAAAAACGTAAGTAAAGAATAATCTGTAGAAAACAATTTACATAAATTAAAATTAAAATAATTTGACAAACAGATGTCTAGACATCAGTACAGGTGGACGGATGAGGTTGCTATCAGATGATTGCTTTAAGTATCTCAGAAGAGATATTTGCTTCATTTTCTTTCAGCTCCTTATAAAGAAATAACAAATCTTCCAAACCCATTTTAATTTTAAACTCTGCCTCATGTTAGGATTGATTTCAAGGAAAAATTCTGCAACATTTTTTGCCATTAGTAGTCTTTTATTTAAGGTTGGAATAATTTTACTATTTTTTCTTTGTCCTTTTTGTCATCATCCTCTTCCCCACTAGATCTGATTAGTTCTTCCAAGTCTTTTTCAGTCAACTCCTGGTTATGCGACTGCATCCTTTATGTCTGCAACACCTTCGTCACCCAGACATTTTGCAACATCTACATCTCCTTGACCTCTGGGAGTTTATGTTGGGCAAATTTATTCATATACTCCTTCCATAGCTTAGTTCAACAAGTATTCAGAGTTGACTGCTTTATTTCATTAAGAGAGTCTTTAAAAATGGTGGTACATTTGGCAATGTTGAACTGTTTCAATCTATGACTGTCAAACTTAAATCATTTTCAATAGCTTCCAGTATCCTATTAAATGTGACATATATAGTATCGCTTAAATGCTTCTATAATTTCTTGGTCCATCAGTTGTATGAGTGAAATAATATTTGGAGGCAGAAATAAACTTCAGCATTTGTGTGGGTGAACTGAAGTGCCTCTGGATGTCTTAGAGTGTTATCCAAGATCAGTAACACTGAAAACCAAGTTTTCCTGATAGATACTGCTCAACATCATGAATGAAACAATTATTCAACCAATCCATTGTCAATGCAGCTGTTACCTACACTTTCTTGGAAGATGATATTTATTTTTACCTTATAAAGCATATGAGTTCAGCATACAGACACCTGTTGCATTAACACATAAGAGCAGGGTGATATGATCTTCCACAGCCTTGAATCCTGGTGCAGAGTATTCAGCTTTGGAGATTAAGTCCTGATAGGCATGTGCTTCCATTTCGTTTGCCTTGAATATCTATTCAGGCAGATACCCTTTATCTTTTGGATAAATATTTGCAGCATTATGGTCAGCTGGGGCCATTTCAACAAAAAAAAAAAAAAAAAAAAAAAAAAAAAAAAAAAAAAAAAAAAAAAAAAAAAAAAAAAAAAAAAAAATGATACAATAGAAATAGAAGAAAACAACAATAAATATTTGAAAGTCCTACACAGAAAAAGTAGAATGAGAAGAATAAAAATAATTGCTAAAAAGCAAAAAATAAAACTAGCCTATAATAGAAACAAAACACTATTTAACACATTAAGGAACAAAAAAGATAAATATAAGAGAAATAAAAAGGAATCTATACAATCCTGGTTTTTAACAAAATGTTAAATAAAACAGAAGAATATATTGGCTATACAAAGAGAAATTTATAAGATTGAATAAAGGAACACATATCCCAAGACAAAATGATAACTACACTTAGCAGAAGATACTATGAATACAATATAAATATTGCATAAGACAATACAATAATAATAAAACCAGTTTTCAACCAATATAATGATCTGCTTAAAGAATCTATGAAATGTTAGATAGATCCAAAAATAAAAACATTATCAATGAACAATACAACATAGAAATCCCGGCAACATGGGAATATTTAATTAAAAATAAATTATAAATTATTATTGTATATAATCAAATTCGCAGTGGAGTCTCCTCCATAACGTGTAGTTTTGGATATAATTTGTGTTCGCAATCCTCCTTTCTTGTAGTAATTGCCTGAGTTTTTGGTACCTGTGTTAATTCCATCGTTTCTGTTTGGAGCTCATCCTCTGTAAAAGCATTACCCTTATCGCCCTTCGTTGTTATACCTGTATCGGGAACTGTACGGCTGCGATGTACACATAAAGATCACAAGCGTTTTCTGATCAAAATAAGAATAATAATTATAATAGCAATAACAAGTAAGCTAGAGGTTCCTGAGGTTATTTCCTTGAAGTAATTTCGCGGTGTTTCTATCTGTTCTATTGCTAATGA
The DNA here is from genome assembly GCA_000484575.1 of Olivierus martensii. Classification (NCBI taxonomy): domain Eukaryota; kingdom Metazoa; phylum Arthropoda; class Arachnida; order Scorpiones; family Buthidae; genus Olivierus; species Olivierus martensii. The sequence continues at coordinate 6,578 of AYEL01068916.1, read as the reverse complement.
TTCCTTAAGCATCTTAATTTTTGATTGAATATTCAATAATGTATTGCCAGCAGTATCCACTGACGTATCTATAGCTGTTGATCCCGCATCACCTTTTCTCAGTGCATAATTATTGAAAACCTGAACTAAATCGATTTCCGATTTATTTAAAATATCTGTCACTACTGGAAAGATAAGGTGAGTTTTTGTTGTTAATTTCAAGGTGGATCTTTGTTGGAAGTCCGCGATCAGTCTAATCCCTGGTAAATGACCTGTGCATGAATTGGGTAGATTTAGAATGTTCGTACCTTTCAGTTTAATGATGTGCGGCTGTGTAACTGGTTTTGTTAACCGGGAACATTTGACGACTAAACTTATTGGTTTCGCGGTCGAATAAATCCAAGTACCGATTTGATCCAATCTGCGAAATATGGGTGGATGCGTGGTTACTAAACGCTTATCGTAGAGCTGTGCGACTGTTGTATCTAGGCCCTAAATAAAGCATATTCACAGTTTCTATAATGCTCTGCGAATAGCTGTCTCTTGCGAGCATATTGATATTGTTCCCATGCAACCCTTCAACACATTGTTGAGTAAAATATATGATTGACGGTTCTTTGATAGAGCAATAAAAGGATAATCTGTCCGATAATATGCGAACATATTGATTTCCGGATAATGTACGGGAAAACTTCTGACCTCAAATAAGTCAAAGAACTGGTCTGGATTCATTAAAGGTATGTCTATAAATAATCTAAAGGTATTCGGTAGCGCAACTGTTGTTACACATTATTAACTGATAATACTTAAACAAATTATCTTGCCTTACTGGCTCTATTAACGACATGTCGACGGGTAAATGGTTATTTATGTCCACTAAAGCGGCTAAAAGTGATCGTCTTGGTACAAAATATGCACTTAGACGTCCCTGTTCTAACACCTCTATTGCCGTGCGGAAACTAGTTATTTGAGATCTAAATTCGGCTATCGCACCTTCCATGTATCGGAGTGCTGTACTGAAAAAGAAAGAATAGCTATAAGTATGCATTGTTTTGATTAGAAGCTGTTGACCTTGAACTAGCATCTTGATGCATTGACGGTTCTCCTTAACAGCAGTTAGTGTGTCGTTTTAAAACTGTTGCCTGTGCTTCCAAAATATGCACGATACTTTCTTGATTAGTTTTTAATTGTGACACCCGTGTGTTAAGGTCTTCGACCTCTTTAGAAGTAGAGGTTCCAAATAAAAATTTTAATATGTCCCCTCCTAAGTCAATGAGTGCCCGCTTTTTCTTTTTATTGATATTTAATGTCATCAATGATTTTAGATCCCGATATTCTGTGTCCTGCTCTTTTAAAATCGATCTAAATTCTTTGCTTCCATAGCGGTGTAATTCCACAGCGATCCTATTACAGCTGTATTTCTGCCACCTTTTCTTGATCTTCTGTTAACTGCTTTAAGCTTTGTAGATGCTTTTCTAATCGTAGTAATTGTAGGTCGAATTCTTCGAACGTAATATCGACTACGAGAGTCCAATGACTTGTTGCAAGGAGAAAATTTCCCTGATTCACGAAGTCAACTCCTTTATTTAAAGCAGAGTTATCCGATTTATCGGCCGTATTAACAGTTATTAAAACGAGTATGATAAGCGTAATGCTTCTAGTTTCCATTATCAGTTTTTTTCAGACATCTGTAAATAAAGTATATCAAATTGGTTTCTAATTTCTTTTATATATCATATCTATTTATGTCGCTTAAGCTAATTGTTTTACTTATCTGTCTTTCTTAAACTTAATAATTAATGTCTTTAAATTATTTTTAGGCGTCTATTCTCCTCGGAATCCGAGAGCGTGTCGGAGTAGGGAGGATCCAATCCTCATCCAGAATAGATCCTCTGCTACGTAAGGCATAACCGTGATCGGTTTGAGGTTGCGAGCTTGTTCCCGGTTCTGGTTCGTTCGGGGTTACGCTCGTCTCGGGCTCTGGTCTCAGTGAAGAAAATATTAGCTCGTCCCACAGGTCCGTTTCTTGCACGGGAGTTCTCCCAGATGAGGAATCGGATTGTGTTTGACTTTCCATTGGTTCCTCGGTCCGCTCGAACTCCATCCGGGCTACTGCCGGTTTTAAACGGTTAGCATGAACCAAAATCCTTTTCTTGGTTTGAATGTCTTCGACTATAAAATTAACCAGACCAGTCTCTTCGACTATGCGATATGATCCTTGATATCTTGGGTAGAGCTTGCGTTTAAGCCTTCGGGGCACGTAAGTTTGACTAACGTAAACTCTATCGCCTACCGCGAACTTGTGTGGTTTTGTTTTGTTGTCATGATAAATTATGCGTTTTTCGGCCGCTGCTTGTGAATATTCCTGCGCTAAACTGTGAGCTTTCTTCATACGGAGCCTTAATTCTGTCACAGAATTGTCCCTCACGTCATAATTTGCAGTATTTGGTTTAGTGATTATATCAAAAGGGATAGGTTGGGTTTCGACCATATATTAAATAAAATGGTGACTCATTTATGGAGGATTGTACGTTGCTATTGTATTCAAAGACTATATATGACAACATTTCATCCCATTGTGTTTGGTCGCTTTGTACATAATGTGCTAGCATATCAATAATTGTTTTGTTAAGGCGTTCTACTACGCCGTTACATGCGGGATGATATGCTGTCGTCAGAAGTCGTTTTATTCCCAGACTTTCGACAGCCTCCTTCATTATCCTACTCGTGAAGTTGGCCCCACGATCAGTTAACAATTGTTTTGGCGCTGAATATTTTAACTCGATATTCAGAACAAAAGCCTTTGCGACTGTCTTTGCGGAAATTTCCGGTAACGGTATGCACTCCTCATATCGACTGAAATGATCTACAAAGACAAGAATATACTTATTACCTAATCTTGTGACGGGTAGTGGTCCCACGATATCGAGAGCGGTTCGCTCAAACACCTGAGTTAACCTAGGAAATGTTTGGAGAGGTGCCTGACGCTTAGCGTCCTGTCTACTGCGCGTCGCACAATTTTGACAACTTTCGCAATACTTTGTCTTTGTGCATATCCGACCAAAAGAATTGTGTTTCTATTTTCTTCCGCATCTTTTTAGCTCCGACAAGACCTGAGGTAGGTGCATCATGAAAGATATATAGTATGTATCCGACTATTGATCTAGGCACCACCAATTGATGCCAAACTTCTGTTCGCGTTTGACATTGTTTCTGCTTATATAATATACCACTACCATCCAGAAAATAATTGGCATAATCGTCGTTATTAGACGCATAATTTCCTTACATTTTTGGATCGGATTTTTGTTGCTCACCTATTTGTTCTATGCTTTAAATAGGATTATATTCTTCAATTGCAGCTATGGGAATTCGACTAAGCGCGTCAGCGTTGGTATGTGCCCTTCCTGGCTTGTGAATTATTTTAAAATCATATTTATTTTCTGCATAATTTCCTTACATTTTTGGATCGAATTTTTGTTGCTCACCTATTTGTTCTATGCTTTAAATAGGATTATATTCTTCAATTGCAGCTACGGGAATTCGACTAAGCGCGTCAGCGTTGGTATGTGCCCTTCCTGGCTTGTGAATTATTTTAAAATCATATTTATTTTCTGCATAATTTCCTTACATTTTTGGATCGAATTTTTGTTGCTCACCTATTTGTTCTATGCTTTAAATAGGATTATATTCTTCAATTGCAGCTATGGGAATTCGACTAAGCGCGTCAGCGTTGGTATGTGCCCTTCTTGGCTTGTGAATTATTTTAAAATCATATTCTTGAAGTCACAGATTCCATCGAGCTAATCTCGAACTTGGATCCTTGACATTCAACAACCAACGAAAGGTCGACTATCTGTATGTATTTCGAACGAGCGACCGTAAAGATAAGGTCGAAAATATTTTACTGCTCAGACAGTCGCGAGACATTCTCTCTCGGTTGTACTATAATTGATCTCGGGCGCTCTAAGCTGTCGACTGGCGTAGGCCACGAGCAGCTCTCTGCGCTCATCACGCTGTGACAAACCTGCTCCAATGGCGTATCCCGAGGCATTTTGTTTATGTAATTACAAAATGTTTAAGTATCAGATGTACAATTTCTTCTTTTGGTAGGACCGCAGTATTTAGAACATTGCTGGAAGCATTTTATAACAAGTTTTAGATTATCATGATTATTTACAAGTTCATTTAATTTAACAGGCCAGGGTTTTAATTGGTTATGGAAAGTAGTTATTAACGTTTGACGCCAAGGATTAAAAAGAGAGCAGTCATAAATAATATGTTCAATTGTGTCAGGAGTGTCAATGGCACCACAGCTACAATTGCCATCCAGAAGAATTTTAATTCTTCCATGATCGGTAAAAAATTGGGTGGTCTCAGCACAGAGAAAATCAGTTTTGATGTTTATCCTATTGTATATAGTGGAGAAAAAATGATGTGTAATTTTACCTTAATTGTCGTTTAGCCATCTAACATTCCATGCCTCCAGCAATGCTTCTCTGAGGTTTTTTTATGAATTGTGGGGAGAGTAGGGAGAAAGATGTTTTATTCAAATGTGTAGTGCGTGCAAGTAGGTCAGCCAACTCGTGATGGAAGTGTTAAATTGAATGATACAATTTTTAAAAAGATTAAACAAACTAAAATAAAATTTTGAAGAAATTTTAGGCCTTCTTTAGTATTGTATTATGGATTTAGAGTCTGTGCAAACAAGTGCGTTATAAGGAAGTGTTAAATTGAATGATACAATTTTTAAAAAGATTAAACAAACTAAAATAAAATTTCGAAGAAATTTTAGGCCTTCTTTAGTATTGTATTATGGTTTTAGAGTCTGTGCAAACAAGTGCGTTATGAACTTTATTTGAATTTAAATAAATCAAAGCCCGTTTCATTGCTCATGCCTGAGCTTGAGTTATGGTGCAATCAGGATGCAATTTAAAACTGGAACATTGCAAAACTTGATTGCCAAGGAGAACACAGAAGGCTGAACCAACCCCATTGTTAGAGCTTGAGCCATCAGTAAAGATCATGGTGTTATAAGTTTCCAATTGAAGTTTGATATAAAAGTCATGGTTATAAGAGGAATGAGGGAGCCGCCTGAAGTCTGCTGGTGTATCAACAGAGAAAACGGTGTTATTTATGGTAAATTTATCATTCTTTTTAGAGTTATATATTTCAATTGCCTCCTGAATTAATAGATCTAAGGGGGCTTGTTAGCCAAAAGTAAGGCCGAATGTCTAGAAATGGTTCTATAACCTTTAATAATCTTAATACAAATTCTCCTTTGGAATTTTAAAAGCATTTCTTTAATTTTGACTTTAGAAGCAGCCTCCCCCAGATATGACAAGCATACAGCAGCTGAGGTAAAACAGCTCCCTCATAGATTGTGTCAATTGTATATGGACTCAGACCCCAGTGTAATATGGCAACCCTGTTAAACATATGAAGTAATCTCTCTGCCTTGATGAGAGCATACTTAATGTGAGGCACCCAAGATAAATTATCAATAATGCAACCTAAATATTTTAATTCATTTACATAATTTAGTGTTTCCCCTTGAAAAACAATTAAAGGTTTTTGGATTTTTAATTTTCTAGTGACAAGCATTAACTTGGTTTTTTGCGGATTAAATTTTAATTTGCATGTCTCCCCCCAGTAGGAAAGTTTATTCAGAATAATTCGTGCATCTCTTTCAATTTCAGGCATAGTTTTAGCTCTGATTGTCACTAGACAGTCATCGGCAAATCAGATCAGATTACAAGTTTGTGGCAGAGGTATTTCGAAGATGCTATTCATTAGTATGTTCCAAAAACCTGGGCCACAAGATGAACCCTGAGGGCAACCAATCTCTACGTTTCTGGTAATGTCATTTCCTTTATAGGTTAAAGTAACTTTTCGATGCCGAAAGTAATTAACAACCAGGTAGTAAAGATTTTTCAGACATTTATGACGTCTTAATTGATATAAAATTTTAGGAGTCCAGGCATAGTCAAATGCAGAGCTAATGTCTAAGGAAATAACCAGACAAATTTGTTTCTTATAAAAAGTAGTGTTTAATAATCTCTTAACCTGTAAAATAGCATCAATTGTGCTGGTCTGCGGAGTGAATCCAAATTGGTTTTTATTTAAGTAATTATTTTTATAAAGATGGTGATTGATCTTGTCAATTAAAAGTTTTTCAAGAATTTTGCCTAAGACCGGTAGTAAACTTATTGGACGAAAGTGTTTGGGTTGATTAATAACCTGGATTCCAGGTTTAGGAATTAGTCGACAAATGGCAGTTTTCCACATGGTAGGAAAAATTCCTCTATTAAGACAAAGATTGAAAAGTTTTTGAAAAATATTAGGAGTTAGTCGGAAAGTTTCCTTAATTATTTCTGCATTAACGGCCATTAAATTATATTTTGTATTGGAATAACTTTGTATTCGTGCATGCTTTATTTAGCCTATTTGCTGTAAACACAATTTTTAAGATTGTATTTTCCTGATTAAATAATAAAAACAAATTATGTCCTAAAAAGTTAAATTAATATTGCTTTTTTTTCAATTTTTTAATCAAACTTACTTTTTAAAATATACTTTTCTTACAATCTTTAAATATA
>AYEL01068915.1:0-24634 GCA_000484575.1 Olivierus martensii | reverse complement strand
TTACGATCGGGCCTGGCGCTATGGCATTCTCCGCGACCTCCACACTTGTGGTTTGCGTGGTAACATGCCCATTTTCATTAGGAACTTCTTACATCGTCGTTCCTTCCAGGTCCGGATCGGTTTCCCTTTTATCCACTCATTTACAGGAAGAAGGTGGACCTCAAGGCTCGGTTTTAAGTGTTACCCTTTTTATTTTAAAGATCAACGGAATCACAGCCTGTTTACCTCCAGCTGTGAAATGCTCATTGTATGTAGATGACTTCCAAATCTCATGTCAGTCGACCAACATATGACTTATTGAGAGACAGTTACAGACTGCGTTGAATCGGATGACTAAATGGGCTTCTGAGAATGGGTTATCTTTTTCACCAAAATCATACTGTTTGCTGTCATACTTGAAGTAGAAGTTCAGCATTCTTACTAAAATCTCTATAACGAATTGTGCAACCTATAAATTGTTAACCTATTATACAATTCTTGTTTAGGTTTATGTAAAATTTACTATTGTTACCAAAATATCATTACATACAATTGAATCATAAATTTAAAATTACATTTTGAAATTTATTGATAGTAGTTTTTATTAAAAAAATATTTTATGTATGGGAAGAGATCTCAAAGAAAATGATAAGTTATGGTCACAATGTGACATTTATTCAATGTGAGAATAAGTGGAAAGTAATGCTTTGTACTTATAAGGCTATTAAAGACAACAATAGCAAAAGTGGAAGAAGTAGAAATCTGTAAAATTTTTGGAGGACTCAGATAAAATTCTGTGTAAAGATCCTAACATTACTCCAGTTGCCACTGTTAGTACTAGTGACGGGATACAGCTATAAAATGAGTTGGATGATCATTTGTGTGATCCTTTACAACAATCTGAATCTACAAGTATACATCCTTTATCGTCGTCATCATCATCATCATCATGCAGTGTTTCTGCACAGTCCTCTGGATGTCTGGAAAGATTTCATAAAAAAAAGCAAAAACTGACAGAGGAGGAATGAAAGAGACATTAGAAAAATTTCTTGAATTTAGCAAAAAGAAAGAAGAAGCTAAAGAAAAACGCCACAGAGAATTAATTGAGGCGTTAAAAGAACATTCAGAATTGTTTAAAAAATACATAAAAAAACTGAATAATTATTTACAACATTGTATAAATGTGTATTAATAAGTAGAATACTTATTATTTTAATGTAAGCTTATTAATAGTGTTAAATGATATTTAAATAAAATATTCAGTACTGTTGTCGTAAGAAATGCTAATTTAGTTATAAAATTTCTATACATATTTATATAATTTTTTTTATTAATAAGTAACTTTAATAATTCTTTTTTTTATACTAATTATTTCTTCTTGTTGTTGTTCTTCCATGTTATCATCATGATCCAAAAATTCATCATCGATATCTTCATTGCAAACTATACAAATTTTATGTAACACACAGATTAGCTATTGACCTATAATCATCATGCAGTGTTTCTGCACAGTCCTCTGGATGTCTGGAAAGATTTCATATAAAAAAACAAAAAACTGACAGAGGAAGAATGAAAGAGACATTAGAAAAATTTTTTGAATTTAGCAATATTAAATTTAATTTTATAATTATTAAAGTGATTATTTTGCTAAAATGATGACAAAAATCAATTTAATGAATAATTTAAATTATTGGATTAAGTATGGATAGATTACTGATTATTTTTTGCAGATAGTTATATATTTATAAAAAATGAGAAAGATCTTAAAAAATTCTTATCTTTTACTTATGTGTTTCCATCAAATATTATGTATGATTTATTCAAAATATGATAGAGATCCAGCAATATCCAATAAACTTTTTTTAATAACAAGTTTGAATATATGAATATTTAGGTTGTATAAAATGATAAAAAGATAAAAAATTATTCTATTTTTATTGCAAATATGGTTGTTAGTAGAGGCAACTGTCATTACTATATCAAAATATAATTTTTTAAATTTTATTTTGCTAATTTCTTTCAAATTTGCTTTTCTATCATTATGTACATTAGTTTTATTTCTAGTCAAATATTTGTCAGTGTAAGTGTAAAAATTTGTTTTTAAGATAAGAGAAACATTTTTCTGTTTATTAATTGAATTGTTTTATTCTATTTATCAACTGACTTATTAAACTCTTTCAGATTTTCAGAAAATAATCAAATGTGCAAACCAGATCAATTTGGTTTCAGTATATTTCTGCATATATCCATGATATATTCAAAATATTTAATATGGAGACAGTTCTATTTTAATTTTCTATTTTTCACTTTTAAAAGTTTCATCAATTTTTTACTTTTAACAACTTAACAGTTCATATTTTTAATCTAAAAATCTTAACATAAGATTATCATTTAAAATTTTAAGCTAAATTGTTATTGATAATCTATAACAGTTTACTGAATTTCACTAAAATCAGCCTCTTAAAACTTTAATTATAATTTATATGTATATTTATGTATTTAGTAGAAAAAAGCACCATTTTTTTAAACTGTATCATATTATATGTCATGTGTACTACTCAATAGCAAAGCATGCAACACACCCACACAAAGCATTGTACTTAAGAAGGCTTATCAATTCTTTTTCAATTACTTTAGAAAAGGCATTATTCTCAAAATCTATTGGGCTGCTCATTATCTAGGTAGGCATTGACTTTTATCGCAATAATTGTGAGATGAAAATGCAGACAATGCAGTCACAGTGATGATTAAAGTTTTACTTATTTATGAATAATATGATAACAAATAAATAAAATTGGATTGTCACATTGCTTATTACTATAAAACAGAATCTAAACTAGCTTACAGGACCTGAAAATAAAATTAAAGATGCAGGAGTGCTTTCGGGCTGGACTGCCCCTCTTCAGCTGCTGATTACTATGATGCAGAGAAGTCAATTCCCTTCTCTGCATCATAGTAACAACAATTTGCATTCTTGTTACTATGATGCAGAGTATGAAGCAGATATATATGAGATATCTACTCTTCATATCTTTATTATACTCTTATAAATTGATTTTTAAAAAATGTGTACAGGCATAGGCAGTACCATCATGCTTAGCACTTGAATACAACCTGCACAGAATCTATCCAATCATAGAAATCTTAAATGGACAGATTCATATTCTATTTTAGGGAGATTTGGTTTCTTAATCACCTGTTAATTTCTCAGAAAGATTTGTCTTCTGAATTTGTTAAGTAAGGATTATTCTAATTTTCCAGTTTTTTAATTAGAAAAATTGCAAAATTAGAATAATCCTATACAGTAAAATTATAGAATAATCCTATAGAATTAAAATTCTAAAAGGTATAAACATTATAAGAAGTATTATCAAACATAATACTGTATTGACTATTTCAATGAACATAGCATCAATTAAGCTCTATATGTAGAACGTTTTATTTCTGTAGCATTTTTGGCTATCCATATAGTCTTCATCAGCAAAAAACTACATCTTTGGTTCTAAAATAGAACACAGTTTAGTAAATATAGAATGCTTTCTAAAAACATATTCCTAGAACAATTAATGTATTAAATAATATGATTACATTGTTACAGGAATATAAAATACAGCAAAGAAACATTAATTAGAAAATATATAAATTTAAATGCATATGCATAAATATATATATATACGGGTTAAAAATGTAGAAACTATATAATGTATAGAATGAGTGTTAAAACAAAGTAAATATCTGAATCTAATAACAATTCTAATATGTTGTAACATTGATAAAGATGAAAATATAGTAAAGTCTCAATTATCTGTCCTAAATGGGATCAAAGGGTAATTGATGATGAAAAAATAATCAGATTATCTGGAAATTGGCAAAAATATTTTGTAAATTAAATAGGAATGCAATGCCAACAAAACTTATTTCTTACGAAATATTGTATAACATAAATATACTTATCTAAAGAAAGACATGTCTGCCAAGTATACTGAACAACTAATTTTTTATTAAATACTACATGTTATCATTTATTTATTTTCCTTTATCTATTATTTTTAAGACTTCAACTTTTTGTTCAGTTGAAAAAATTCTACATTTTTTCCTTTTTCACTCAACATATTACTCAAAACATTAAAATTTTTTTAATAGGTATGCAAAATAAAACTTATCAGCAAAAAAATGTGTGTACAACAATTGAATAAAGAAACAATGGTGTATATGATAATATTGTGTTCATGCTAATGCCCATCTTGATGATAGTAGGTGTTATGCAGACAACCATAGTTTACATCAATAAACATAAAACTTCATTAGTAAGAATGAACATTAAACATTTCAATACAGATTATTGTTATAGAGCTATATTGGATTAATGATGCTATAGATTGCATAAATAAGACTTTACTATATATGGTAGTTTTAGAAACATACTCTGATTCATTCATATTTATAACATAGAATAGTGGTTATGGTTTTCCTATTTCAGGTGCTTTTGACATGTTTCCTTTTTCTTTTATTGTTTTTTTGTCATTTAGGTATTTAACTTGCTTTATTTTATTTCATTCAACATATACATTATATTTCAAATTTTCAAGAAATAGTCCAAATTTCATGTTTTTTTATTCTAATACTAAATATGCATGATGAGTACTCAATGATAAATTCTCCTTATCTAGGATTAAATTCTATATTGAGCCAGGAAATCATAGGATCAGGTTTATATGTAATACAATAGGAAACTGCAATTCTTTATTAAACTGAAGATTCTTCTTATTAAATATATAAAACTGTTGTATTCTTTTCTGTTATATATATATTATTCATTGGATTGGCTTTAAAAATTTTATAACTCATAGATTTAATAATCAGCAAAGCCTGTTTATGAAGTTAGTTTTAAATTCATGCAAGTATTCTTCCAAGAAAGTGAATATCATAACCAATGCCTTTCCAAGAAAATGTGAGGCCCAGGACAACTATTGATAATATTTTGAGGCCCTTCAAAATTTAAAATAAAACTGGGGACAAAAAAATAAAAACAATGATATTAAATATTTATTCAATTATAACATTTATTTATTTCACAGAAGCTTATTTACATTTAAAATGACAAAATTGACTAATATACAATGGTAAAAAGCTCTAAAATCGTGAAAATTGAGGCCCGGGGTAGCCGCCCCACTTACCTCCTTTCTGATAATCACTGACCATAACTATATATGTTGAATTTCCCTAATCCAAAATTTGTAATTTCATTAGGGAGTCCTTTAGGTAGGACTAAGACTCACTGTGCCATAAAAAATGATGCAATAGTGCTCATGCAACCTGGCACACTATTGTAATTCATTAAACCATCAAACATTGTCAATGTGATGAGTCCATGACTATTTATTTCATGTTGTGTTTTTTATATATTGTTAAAAATATCAAAAAGGTCTGAGTGAATTTTTTCTCATTTCTCTTCAACTCTATCATATCATATAGTATTCCAAAGTCTGAAAAAATCCAAAACATGCTTGGTCCCAAATTTCAAATTAGAATTATTCAACCTGTATAAAGAGTTTTTACAGAATAATGATACTTATCTCTCAGAAATAATCAACAAAATATTGTTGTATGTATACACATATTGGAATAGGACATGGAAGCTATTTTGTTTTAAGCATCCAAATATTAGAGGAAAGAGTATTAATAAAACTAAAAATATAAATAAATTTTGATATGATTGTTGAATTCAAGAAATATATAAATTTATATAATACTTTCCTTGAAGAACTTGCAAAGGTTAATTTTGTGCAAAATTTGATATGCCATATTACTTTGAATATAAGCTACACTTTTTATTCAAATTTTTCAGAAGTAAAATTTGTGTGCAGCTTAAATTTAAAGCAAATATTTTAACATCTTATTTCTCCCATCTCTCACTCCCCATCGTTTGGGTTTTTGCTTTATGCTCTATGCATATGCATAGTATTAGGACCATTGATAATAGTTTATTCGGTGGTCCCCCATTCGTACTTTTCTGATTTAATCCAATTGTTGTTTGATAGTAGCTTGAAGAATCACATCATATCTGGCCATATTTTAATTATAAGAAAAAACACTAATAACTATAATGCTATTTATAACCGTTGATGGAAACAAATTGCCACCTTTTATTATTTTAAACGAAAAAAACTATATCCAGGGAAAATTTCCCTAAGATTCGAGCTAAGAAAAAACACTAATAACTATAATGCTATTTATAACCGTTGATGGAAACAAATTGCCACTTTTTATTATTTTAAACGAAAAAAACTATATTCAGGGAAAATTTCCCTAAGATTCGAGTACAAAAGAATGCATGGATGACAACAAAATGAAAGATTGATTAGAACATGTTTGGGAGAAGATACATTACACTATTTGAAAGATTGATTAGAACGTGTTTGGGAGAAGATACCTGGTGCTATTTAAAAAAAACGAAATGATAGTATATCTGAAGAAGATTCTCAATAAATTAGATAGCTTATTATGTAAATGAGTACCTATTTAAGTAAATAAAAATGTTTCTTTTTTTTCAATACCTATTATAAAATCATTTTTATTTTTTCCAATTTTCCAGTTTTAAAATCCTACTGCAGCTTAAATTCAAAGTAATATGGTATATTAATTATTACATAATTATTATTGTAAACTTCAAATAGTATTTTCCGTATATAGAGTATTTCTAGGCAAACAGGACATAATAATTATTATAATAAGATGTATATGTAATTTTTATATTCAGCAATGGATTAAAAAATTTGATGTCCCAAGATCTAGAAATAATTTCTGCTCCTGATTAACTTATTTTATTTTTTAAAGATTTTATATGAATAAAATAAAATGAAATATCATTCAATTGAATATTTAAAGTTTTATTGAAAATAAAATTATAAATATATTGTAACATTTATTGTCTATTGCATCTTTTTATATAAAGTATTATGGATTATTTATGTCTGCACTTCTGTTCAGCAAATTCATTAATTATGTCTGGATAGTCTAAATAAGAATATTAGGTCTTTTCCAATATTCAAAAAAGAATTTGAATTTAATTTTTCATCAGCAAGCTTTGCCCTTAAATAGTTTTTTACATGTTTCAATGAGTGGAGACATGAAATTCAGGCCTGCTATAGAATGTCACTCTGCTCCTCCTCATAATTCAAGCGGGAGTGCACTTTAAAGAATAGACCACCATTGGTTGTGTTTATCCCACAGCTGGCCCAAGGTACTCTGTCCTCCACAACTGAGAAAAAAGGAGTAAGATTAAAGGAAAGTTAAGCATCGACTGAGTTATGCTGCTTCTGCGAAACTTCGTCCCTAGCATTGTAAATCTCAAAACAAAAATAGAGATTATGTATCGCAGGCAAAGGATCGTGCTTGTGCAGGTGTCCAGGGACTAATGCAGTAGACCCCACCTGCAGAAGAAAATAATAGACAATAGTCAGAAAGCACCGAGGTCTGAGAATTTGGACGAAATGACATGTTTTCGGTCCTGGGATGTCATGCTTAAAAGGAAGATCAGCTGCCCGCATGAAGGAGAGAAAGAGAGAAGACAAGGAGAGATGAAAGGAGAACAGATATCGCCCATTGTCGATCAAGTCGGACTTTGCCCTGCACAGATAAGAAAAGTCTTCTCCCACGAGTGAATAATAATTATTCTGATAACTACAATTGCCCAAGGAAGATAGTGAACTTTTCTCTTCTCGAAGAACGAAGACTTCCCAATGCCAGCAAAGAAATCCTCCTCGACTTGGGAGTAACATCGAGGGATCAATAAACCTTCACAAGACCGATTGACTGACCCCATTACAAGATATTTGTCCTTCTGACAATGATTGTTGGATTTTAAACTTTTAGGGATCAATAAACCTTCACAAGACCGATTGACTGACCCCATTACAAGATATTTGTCCTTCCGACAATGATGGTTGGATTTTAAACTTTTAAAACTCTCTCTCTCTCTCTCTAATAAAGGAAGTTGTTTGTTGTCACAAATGTAGTCTCTGTGTTGTCATTGTCTAAGTCTCATTACCTGTCTTTACTCACTCCACAGACTGCAGGTAGGCCATCATCCTGTTCATATCATTCTCGGAGACCTCACAAAGGCCAAAAATGTCTGAACAATTTGTAATAAGTATGCAAATGAATATACGGAACATAATATTGCTTTATGACCCATAGTGATAGAAGGGAATGTTTCTGATGTTTTTTATGGAACAGGGAACAATATATTATAGTATTTTTCAGAATAGCTCTGATCTATATAGAATATGTATGCTTTTCTTGAATGAACAAAAGAAATACTTCACTCTTGCAGAGATAGTTAATTTCTGACGAAAATACCTCAATTATAAGCCTGAGCCTTGTTGGCCTACGTGATAATATGGCAGTTATATCATTACATATTATGCTAATTATTATGATATACTATAAATTTACTATTGTCATTCAACTATCAGATTAGTATCACTTATCATATTTAGTATAACTCTCAAGTAATATTAAATATCTTTATATTAATATTGATTATTGTTGTAAAAAAACTATTTCCATATTTAAAATTAGTAAATTTTATTATTTTGATTCATTGTTTATTATATTATAATTTATATATTTTTTGAAAAATTCTGTAAAATCTGAAATTATGCAACTTAAGATTCAATAAGCCTGAGAGTATTTGTATAATCAATTTAGATTCATTGAAAATAATGTATAATCATTCTTCTAGTAAATTCATTATTCTGCTGAACACTATCCAAGGTGATCAAACATGTATACAAAGCTCTTTCATAAGTATCATATATAAGTAAACTAGTAAAATAAACTCTGCTAAAATTACATATAAAAGTCCAATATGACAAAGCACTACAAGCAGTAAACTTTAAATAATTTATTATTTAAGAAACATTTTCGATCATAGAATGGATCCTCTTCAGCTTGCATCAAAATAACAAATGGATTAAATTTAAATTCAATTTGAATGCTCCAACATATGTATGTTTTGACTTATGTAGGGGTTTGTAGAACAATCTATCTATGTAAGTTGGGTACTGCCTGTATAATGTTTTTATAATAACAATATTGCACATGCAAATATTCCTGAACTAATTATAATTTTTATGTAAATTTAATTTTGTGTAAAAAATTCTGACATACAAAATATAGTATTTTTTAAATCATGATAATTTAGTATACGGTATATTACAGTAATTTTATATGGTATTGTCATAATGGTGATTATGATAGTCACTACTATAAAACAGTTAATGATACTATCAATAATATTTCTGTAGATATTCAGGATGCTGATGTTTCTATGGACTAGTCATTTTTCTCGAAACTTACTGGGTATACATGAAAACTATAAAACATATTTTGTTGCATTTTCCTTCCAAATTACAATCTATCACTAAGATATTTTTCTGCACATCCTCTTGCACAGTGTGTGTTGTGTGTGTTTGAACTTTGTTTTTTTCGAATGGAAATACATTATTTTTCTAACAGAATCTAATTCCACCAATTTTTTATGCAATTTTTGTGAATTATTTTCCTATGAGCAATATTTTCTGAGATATTTATGAATAAAGGATCCATTAAGGCATAACAGTTTTTTCCAGTAATGTCAAAAACTTATTAAGGTTTATGGCTGTGATTCTCACTTCCTAAAACATGTTTCAAAGTATAAGATTATTGGAGAATCTGTTTAAAATTCTTTTTCATATTAAGATAATGCATTATACTAAACCAAGGATCTGTCTATTGGCTTTCATACTACTATACATTTCTTAATGGATCCTTTATTCCTAAATATCTCTGAAAATATATCGTAGAAAAATAATTCTACCATGAAAATTGTACAAAAAAATTGGCAGAATCAGATTCTGTTAGAAAAATAATACATTTCCATTTGAGAAAACAAAGTTGAAACACTTACTGTGCAAGAAGATGCGCAGAAGAAAATCTTAGCAATGGATTGTAATTTGGGAGGAAAGTGTAACAAGATATGTGTTTTACAGTTTTCACATATATCCAGTAGTTTTTAGAAAAATGACTTGGTCCATAGAAACATGGGCACCTGTATAATGTTATTAATAATAATTCACAAAGCAATAATAATTATTGTAATTAGCATATAGTATACAAATGCATCATATTATACTTCAGTAGTTATTATATATCATATACACACTGTCAACCAACTGAAAAAAAAAATGTAAATAATATCACATCCTACTCTGTATGGTATTCATAGTATTCATCATTACAAGAAAGCACTTGACTCAGTATCTACAGAGGCAATCCAAATGGCATTAAGTAATTAGGGAATAGATCACCATTACATAGAACTACTGCATATCTTCTACATAGAAGCAATAGCCATAATACGATTACATAAAAATAATAAGAAAATAAAAATCCAACAAGGAGTTTGTCAAGGAAACAGCATTTCACAGAAACTGTTTACAGTCTGCCTAGAAGAAATATTCTGATAAATAAATGGATGGGAAGACAAAGGAATAAACATCAATGGAGAGTATCTCAACCATTTGAGATTTGCAGACAATATAGTATGATTCTCTCAAACACCACATGAATTGCAGGAATTACTTAGTGATCTGAAGACAAAAAGTGAGAAAATTCGACTATGAGAAGACAAACGTAAGACAGAAAGAAAACACAGAAATAAATCCACAAACAATGACAATAGAAGGCTGGACAATTGAAAGATGGATGAATATAAATACCTAGGATAAATGATCACAACATAAGGAGAACAGATGAGAAAAATTCATCATAGGATGCAGTTGGAATGGCATGCATGCAACCGATACAGTAATTTCCTAAGGGACAATAGAATACCAGCTTTATCTTCAAAATAAAATTCTTCAACATTGTGCATACTACCAGTAATGACATATGGCTAAGAAACATGGACCCTTATAAAAAAAATGGAAGAAAAACTAGCAACAACCCAAAGAAGCATGGAAAGATACATGTTAGGATTTACCAGGAGGGACTGCAAGATCAACATCTGGATAAGAGAATAAATCAAAGTAGAAGACATAGTGGTAATAGTATGTCTTCTACTTTGAAGAGCAGTAAGTGGCATTGGGCAGGCCACATAACAAGATACACTGATAGCTGATGGACAAAGAGAATTACAGTGTCAACAAAAGTATGGGAAAAGATATCCTGGCAGGCAATACAAACAATTGAGAGATGATATAAGAAAAGTAATTGGTTCCCAGTGGATGCAGATTGCATAAAATAGATACATCTGGAAACAAAAGAAGGAGGCTTATATATTCAGCAGTGGATGAAATAATAAATGAAGATGATGAGTAATTATTTACTCTTTGTTTTGTAAATAAACTTTATATTTATAAAGTGTCTTCTTATATTGTTTTAATTTAATTCTTAATAATTTACATAAATTCAGTTTTGCAAATTATTAGGAATTAAATTTAAAATGTTTCCAGGGATAAATTTTATGAAGATCAAAGAGCATCTGTTTTTGATATTCAGAATAAATAATATTTGTGATAATAGAGAACTGAATCAGAAAAATAATGTTTCTCATTGAGGGACAATCTTTCATCTAAATAGGAGAAAATAAACACAGCACTAAATAGCAGAAATGCATTTAATTATATTCGATTTGGAACATTTTCGACCATATTTTGGTCATCATCAGCGAAAATCATTAAAATAAACTTATAAAGAACTATGGAATTATAAAACAGAACAACTCATATACTTGATGATCAAAATATGGTCAAAAACATTCCGAATTGAATATAATTAAATGTATTTCTGCTACTTAATGCTGCATATATTTTCTCCTATTTATATATTGATTATAGAAGAAATACATTTAATTATATTCGATTCGGAACATTTTCGACCATATTTTGGTCATCAAAATGTGGTCAAAAATGTTCCAAATCGAATATAATTAAACGTATTTCTGATATTTAGTGCTGTGTTTATTTTCTCCTATTTATATATTGATGATAGTTCTTTATGTTACATTCTGATGATAAATTAATATGAGTATACTAATTTATAATACTATATTTTAGTGTGTTCACAAAAAATTTTTTGCATGGATTTATTATGTTTATTTTATGCATAAATAATTGAAAAATATCTAAAATATATATGTTTCAATTTTCTTTAATCTGTGATAGTATTGTCCATATAAGATTTGAAAAATATAACAGTTCCATTTTGCTTTTCTTGGTTTTGGCAATATCCTAAATTTAAAAATAATTATTTTTGATTCCTATGAAAACTTTTGTAAGAGATTGATAAATACAGTTGCTGAATCAGATAAAACAATCTGAATATCAAATTGACAGTTTATAGAGATTTGATACAGTTAGCAGAGAAGATAAGTAAGCAAACTTATCCATATGATTAAATCATTAATAGGATTTTCTTGGAAGTTAAGTGAGAGAATTCCTCTTAATGTAAAAAATATAGCATTCATTAAAATAGAAATTATGTAGAATAAAATGTAATCATTATTTTGGAATAAATCTAAAACATTAGCAACTGTTTAGCATTGCATGCTACTATTTATATATATATATAATATTCAGATAAAGTTTTAAGGACATATTACATATATCAAATAATGGAAACAATTTAATAATAATAATAATGCAAATAAATTAGATTAAGTATCTGTATTATTTTCATTATATTTTTTAGAAATTGGATATGCACTTTTTAATTTCACTTATGTTAAAATAATCTAAGTTTGTGTTATCCAGTTTTAAGGTAAAGCAAAAATTAAATGTGGTATTTACAATAAAATTTTTCATTGCTATGACAGAACAACTCATATACTTGATGATCAAAATATGGTCAAAAACATTCCGAATTGAATAAAATTAAATGTATTTCTGCTACTTAATGCTGCATCTATTTTCTCCTATTTATATATTGATTACAGCAGTTCTGTATATTGCATCCTAATCTTTCAGCTTTCCATGAATGTTGTATTAACCACTTTATCAATCAGACATCTGTACCATGTAATTTGGTTAATGCATCTATATGAACAGTAGTGCATTTATAGCTCTTGGGGTTCCCTAATTACTAAGAGATTTTGAAGCCCCTAGTGTTATACTATATATTTAATTTAATATAAAAATTAAACTGTCTTATAGGTACTCATCATGTTTAGAACATAAAAATAAGGACAGTAAATGATGATATGAAATATTGTCTTTGTATATTTTTAATTTTGTATTATCATTCAATTTTTGGGGTCCTAGACACATGCCTAGTAGTAAACATGCTTCTGCATATTAATAGAAAAGATGACAGATTGTATCCCTTCAACAGAAAAATTAATTTTTCCATCTTATATATCTATCAATATCAGTATTATTTATTCAGAATTGGTCAATTTCCAAATTTTATATTCACTTCTTGTTTAAATAAGCTTGTCTAATCATATTAAAATAATTGCACTTCAACTATTGTATTATAATTTTGATAAATATTACTGAATTTTAAATATTCTTTTGGACATATTTTAATGCCATTGTAATAAACATAAAAATATTTTCATCAGTAAATATTGTTTAATATTGTAAAAATATGCTAATTAGTAAATTGCAATAAACTGATCAATAAAATGAAAAGCAGTTTTATAATAATTTCTACAAATTTATTTAAAAGATATAATATTGTATTCACTTTGTAATTTTCTTTTTCACATAATTTCACCATGATATAGTAAAGAAAATTAAAGAAAAAAAAATCACATAATTTTCCCATTTTCATTTTGACAGAAAATACTAAATAAGAAATTTTATCATCATTTTGAGTTTTTATAGAAGCATTATTCAAATAACAAGTTGCAAAAACTGAAACAAGATACATAATGCACAGAGAAAATTATCATCCCTGAATTTTTATTATTTAAAATTTCATTTTATTAAAATATAAATTTCAAAGAAAAACAAATTTATTTTCTGATTGACTAGACAAAAACTTTTGAGAGGAGTCAGTCACCCTATCAATTAAAAATAAGCTATAGATCTAGAAAATAAAAAAAATTAATTTATTTATTATTTTCTTATATTAGATTTTGTACAAAAGCCTTTTTATTAGGATTATTCTAATTTTTTTTTTTTTTTTGGAAATAGTTGCATTATAATTAGATAAGAAATCATTACTTACTAATGAATTTTAATAATGTCATATAAAATTTTACTGATATCACATAAACAATGTCTGTGTAGCAGTTCACTTGCTAAAAATATGCACAACTATCTTCCAGATATATAAAAATGCATGTCATCACCACAAATATACACTGCTTGTGGTATGTAAGACTGATGCCAATTTTATCTCTGGGATTAGTTAAATTTTTAAATATGTTTTTGTTTATTTTGTTTATTATTTTTATATATGTTATTGAGTTGAATTTTTTATATCAGCATTTAATATATATTTTTAATGAAAAATTGTTTGGCATAAACAATTTTTCATTAAAATATATTTCTTGTAATGATGTTTGTTTGCTAATTCATAAAGAATTCAAAGAAAATAAATTTTTATTCATTAAGTGTTTTATGATTTATTTTGTCAAATATAAAAAATAAATTATTTTATATAATTTAGTAATATTAAAATTGTACACTATTTTAAAATGATTTAATTTAACAGATTTCTGATGACGTGGAAAATACAAAACGGTTTTGTATAGAAGAAAATCCTTATTCAACCCTGTTGTGGGATCCAGCTCTTGCATACTGGTATGCATCTTGGGCAAGGATGTGTGGAATTAAACCTTGGCCTCATGCTAAAGAAAGAAAACATACATTTGTGCCAACTAATCTGCCATCTTATTTGAGAGAGAGGTAATAATTAAAAATTTATAATTTATTGATAATTTAAATAGTGAGCTATAGTTTATAGCAACTAAATACATATTCATTTCTTCATTAAATTAATAGTGATTTTTAAAACAGTTAGTAAATATTTATATTATTATAATTAATCTAATACATGTGTATAATAATAAACTTTTTATTTCTGTTATATCTCAATAGATATTTTTCCTAGTTTAATATAATAAATATAATAGCTTAATTTTAAAACAATTTAAATATTTTTATTAAAAAACATATATTTAGTAAATTTGTATATTTGTTAGCTGATTTGAGTAAACTTTTTCACTAATGGTTGCTTGTAAAAAATTTTAATATATTGTAGTTATTTTCTATTATACTTACATTATATGAAATTATCAATAAATACTACATAGCAGACTCCAAGTTTAAACTTTTAACTTGACAGGAAATAACTCTGATTTCTTTGATCAGCTGTTTGAATATTGGATAAATGTTTAATGATTTGACTTGCATTTTTCATTAAAATATTAAGAAATTACATTGTTTTAAAAAATGATAAAAAGTTAAAAATTTCATTTTATCAGTTTCACATAATAATCATAAAATAGATCTATTTTTCATTTATAAAAAAAATTTCTAAAGTATTCCTTATAAACTTAATCATTTTGTAAAATTATATAAATATTAAAGAAGCTACACAGAAGTATTTATAATAATATTTAATTTTGCAATTTAATATAATTTATAAAATTAACTGGAATAATGTTTGACAAATTTTTATAAAATATTGGATTTATAGAAATTTGATAAGCATTTCTATAACATATTAAGGAGTCAATTTTAAGAATGTTATATAAAATAGAAAATAAAAATGAATTAATATTCTTCATATCTTAAATTAATCACAATATATACAGCTTAAATATCTATTTCAACAAAAAAAAAATATTTTTTATTTGGAATGTTTTAACTTTTCTATAGACCTATCATCAATATTTATGCAATATTATTAAAAAATGCTTGACAAAAAATTACCTTTTAAATATAAAAATAAGAAAATGGATATTTGAGAAACTAATTTTTTTATTTAGATAGTACTGATTTCTATGAGTGACTACTTCCTATGATGATAAGCAATAAACACTATAGAGATAGATGATTTATCTTTAAAAACAAAGAAATTATTCAATGATAGTCACAATCAAAAATTTTATTTGCTTGCTTTTAGAATAAAATGATCTTTTATGATGAATTGAAAATAATAATCCAACTGTTGATAACAGATAAATTTCAGTTTTTCTTCTCTTGTCCCAATTATTCTTTCATGATTAGATATGAAAAAAATTGATAATTTAAACAGTCAAAGGAACAAAAACTATTCAAACTATCACCAGTTAGTGCATGAAATAAGTACAAAATTCCCATAATAAAAATGTTAGTTAAAGATGTATCATATCTGCTATTAATATCTATCAAAGGGCATATTTTAACGGAATAATCACCGACAAGGATTAAAAGAATCAAAAATATTAAATATTTATTATATGATTAATTTAAAGCAATCATTTTAAATGATTATTTGAAAATCATCAAGAATCACTATCACAATATAATGTAATATAGTCATATCTTATCCTGTGTAATGCTAAGAATATAAAAATTTGATTTTACATAAATTTCAAGTAGAAACATCAGTATAAAAATGCTGAGTATAGATTTTTCAATTAACTATTTATTATCAAATATAATAATACAATATAATGAACATACGTTTCCATTTTTCATTAAAATAAGTACAGAATTCAAAAAAATTCATAAAAATTACAGAATTTACATTTGCAAATTACAAAAACTTAATTCTGTTATAATTTTATACTTAATATTAAATATTCATATATAAATTTGCATTTTACTCCTTTTATTTCAGAAATTGTCTTAAAATTTTTTAAAACTCATCCAATTTTATGTGCTTTATTATTATTTTTTTGCTCTCCAATATGAGTATTATCTTGATTAAACAAATAATAAAATTAAAAACTGTTGTTCAAGTCTTATTTTCAGCTCTTCTAAATTAAATAGTTTGAATTATGAACTTACTACTTTTAAACTTAGAGGTATTCAGAACAACACAAAGTTGAGTGAACTGTGTTGTTCTGAATACTTTAAAAGTTTAAAAATAAATTTATTATAAGATAAAAATTAGCTAAAATCATAATCTAATATTTTTAATAGATATGCTAATTCATTGATTCTTTAGTAATTCTTCAAAGAAAGCATATTTAATATTTCTAAGATTAAAAATAACAGTCAAGTATTAATTAAATAAGAAGAATGAAATGTAATATTTATAAGAAGTGCATTTACTAAGAATTTTAATTTTAAATTTTGTTAAAATTTATAAAATCATGATAAAAATTGAAAATGTTCAAATTCTGTATCACAAAAACTTCAATCTACAAAGATATTTAGATCAATAAGTTATCTTCATTTGGGAAATATAATTATAAATTTTCAAATCTAAAATTTAAAACAAAATTTTAAATTCAGAAATGATACTTGTATTAGAAAATTAGTCACAATATGTTAAACAAAGATCTAAGTACATTGTTTTGCAATTAAACAAGTAGTAATATGAAATATTTAATTATTGTAGTTTGTTAATATTAAAACAATTGCTAATTTTAGTGTGTGTATAACAGTAATGATATTATCTGTTAAACAACAATATATTCTAGTAAAAAAATAATTTATTTAATTTAATTCATAGTAAAGGCTTAGTTACAATTCTGAAAACTTTTTTAATATCATTATTTCTTTGATATACTGTTTCTTATGTTATATAATAATTTATGAAATTTTATATTATATTCCACTCTTGTTACTTTAAAGATAATGAAAATGACATATTTCAGCACTTAATTAACAGTAAACAAAAAAATACTCAAAATTTTATTTAATTTTCCATAACATTTTTTGGCAAGACTAGTAGAATTTGCAATTCACACTAAACTGAGGATAATGTACACCTTCTTCAACAAGAAAAAGTAACAAAAATGGACATGGATTAGCCCAACAGACAGACCAAGAATGATATTGATTTCATCTTGTCCAACAACAACTATACAATCTAAGATATTTCCATATTCAACCAGTTCAACACTAGCAATTACTGACTAGTACATGACAAAGTCAAGCTGGATATTCAATGTGAAAAAAAGATGGCTAACACAACATGGAGGACAAAAGATCAGCATGGGATAGTTTAAGAAGGATGAATACATAAAGTTATAGAAGAGATTCCAAGTGCTCATAGAAAAGGAAAGTGACTTACAAAAGGCATACAATGGAATGGTGACAATCATCAGAGACAGTGCAGACGAAACCACAGGAATTCAACCAAGAAATCCTGTCAAGAATATATCTATCAAAATCAAATCAGCCAAGAGAACAAGCTGGATTTTAAAAAGAGTAGGAAGATGAAGATCAAATCCACTACTGACCAGATAGAATATAGAGAAATGTGCAAAGTAGTATGAAAGGAAATCAGAGAAGATATATGGCATTTCAACATAGAAAGGATTCAAACAGCTATTGAGAACAGTAATAGCCTCTGATCAGCACAAAGGACATAATGACTGACAAACACCATCTAAATGCAATAAAAAATAATAATGGAGAACTTATTGACAACTGAGACAGTATAGTAGAAAAAGCAGCAATCTTTTATGAAGATACTGCAAAGATTCATCCCACTTCTTATATAATTATGAGTAATTTTGCTGATGATGGCTTAATAAAGCGGAAAGTTCTTCAATTTATAGTAGTGTATATTTCCACTTTTGATTTGTGCTGTGTTACTCGTAACTTTTATGAGGAATTGTATAAACAAGAAACCAACTGAAGCAAACAGGACCAAGTCTAGCAAATACAGAATATATCCTGACAATACTACTACAAGAAGTAGAGAAAGTAGTTAAGAAAATGAAATGAGGAAAAGCCCTGGGAGAAAACAACGTAAACATTGAACTCCTAAAGGAAGGAGGAGCATGTAAATAGGACAGATACTGGATGGCTGGAAAAAATGCTGATACATAAGAAGAGAGATAAAACAGATCTAAGAAACTATAAGCCTATCAGTCTGCTGTTGACAATATACAAGTCTTCACAATCATTCTCACAATAAGATTGGAATGAATACTGGATTTGAACCCACCAAGAGAACAAGCTGGATTTTGAAAAGCTTTTCAATGATGGATCATATACATATTGTAAACCAACTAAAAGAAAAATATAAGGAATATCACATCCCACTCTGTATGACATTTATAGATACAAAAAATATAGTCAGTATCTTCAGGGGCAATATCTATGGCACTAAGTAATCAAGAAATAGACTTCTAGTGTATATAATTACTGTATATCATCTATGAGGAAGTAATAGTCATAATACAATTTCATAAAGATAGTAGGAAAATATAAATCCAATAAGGAGTTCATCAAGAAGATGATCTCACTGAAACTGTTCAGAAGAGTCTAGAAGAAATATTCTGATGAATAAATGAATGGGAACACAAAGGAATATCAGTATCCTATTATTTCTTAGGAAGTTGCTATATTATATATGCATGCCATTCCAACTGTATCCTATATTGAATCTCTCATGTATTCTCTTTGTGTTGTGATTAACTTGAATATATATTATTCATCAATCAATAAAGAAAGTGGAGAATATCTCAACCACTTGAGATTTGCAGAGGACATAGCACTGTTTACTCAAATACTGAATGAATTACAGGAAATGCTAAGTGACTTAATGATAGAAAGTGAGAAAATATCACTACAAGTGAACTATGAAAAAACAAAAGTAATGTTCAGCACAGAAGTAAACCCAGAACCAATGACAATAGAAGAGCAGACAATTGAAAGAGTGGAAGAGTACAAGTAATCAACGTTGACTAAATAATATTGCGCAATATTAATCCTATACGGTTCAATGAAAAATATGGTGTAATAAAATTTAAACTCATTCAATCTTTACCTCAATCATTGTGCAAGCCTAGACAATCAATAATATTGCACAATTCGTAATATTGTGCAATATTATTGACCATCTAGGGGCCGCCTTATGTGAGGAATTGTATGCACGGCCATCGGTCATGCGATCAAATGTTTTCAGCGTTCATCGATCATCAGGCTGTTTTATTACTATGCCGAGTTTGCCAAAATAGTTAAAAAATAAACTAAACTTCAATAAAACTATTAATATCATGTAATATCGTCGTATCGAGACTACTATGCCGAGTTTGCCAAAATAGTTAAAAAATAAACTAAACTTCAATAAAACTATTAACATCATGTAATATCGTCGTATCGAGACGTTATTGGTTAATTGCAAATTTACATAATTTTCTGGGAGAAACAGTATTGCCAATTCTCACCTCCAGGGGTCGTCTAGATATTTCTTGCCACCATGTTTGAATTATTAGTTGGCACGTGTGGATAAAGAAACTAATAAATGTTATTATATAACTGACATTGCATGTAAATACATTGATAAGTGAAAAAATAAAATGCTTCGATTTACGGACATTTTCAGTTTACAGTACCCATCTGGAACCGAAGGTGACGTAACTCTGGGGTATTCCTGTACATCTCATATGGTGTTCATATGTCTAAATTCTTAAAAGGAATTTCATATACTCCAGGGATTCATTGCACTTCATAGGGTCTTTGTCGTTCCTCAGTAAGTTAAACACTATGTTCCTCCTACTATATATGATTTTATTCTTTGTTATTTTTTCTAACTTTCTTTTAAACTTCCTAAAAATTCAGTTATTTTCTACAAAGTATAATTTTATTTTTGTATAATATGTGTTGTTGTTGTCATTAATATCCTGTCTATTATTTTTACATATGATTTTTTTCAATAGTTTAAGGATGGTGTCCTGATTATAACCATGTAATTCCTCTTGGTGAAGTACCCATTCAAGTTCTTCAGTGGCTGTATCTTGGCTATTATAGTGCATCATTATTCTCTGTAATAAAGTCCTAAACGCTGCCATTTTGCAATGCCACAGGTCCTTTGCTGTGGACTTAATAAAGAATTAGGGTTTGAAAGTTACCACTATTTTAATTATCGGTAAATACTGAAGTAAAATTTGTGAGGATCGGTAATTACCAATACAATAAATTTATTTTTAATTAAGACACATTTTGAAAGAAATAAAAAAAAATATGCAAAAAAATAAACAAAAAAATATTTTATCTTCATTACCAATACAATAAATTTATTTTTAATTAAGACACATTTTGAAAGAAATAAAAAAAATATGCAAAAAAATAAACAAAAAAAATGAAAGAAATAAAAAAATATTTTATCTAACAGAAAAAAAGACTTAAATAAAATAAATTTAGAAAAATTTCCTTATATTGAACAAAAACGTATATTTATCTATAGAAATTGAGTAACGAATTCCAGGTTTAATTTGACTCCAAAAATATTCAGATAGCTTGGTTTTCTTGGTTAGATGATAATTGTAAACTAAATTTTTTACACCATTCTCTTTAATTGGTGGCATTTTGTCATAAACATTTGTTGCCAAATTACGAGTACTTTGAATAAATTTAGAAGTTGCAATTTGATTAAAACTAAATCCGTCTTTGCAAGCCATTTTTTCAATAGCAGAAGTAACAGATTTTTTAGGTAAAAATCATGCTAAACTTGCTTGTTTCTTGCTTGAAGAAGCATCAGTATTAACATCTTGAAAATCATTTGCATGAATCCTTCTTACATGAGCCCTCATTCCAGAAGTCGATCCACCGATAGTTTTCAAAATTTTACTGTACTTTAAGCACTCAGCTTCTTTGTTTTTTCTTTAAAAGTATTGTCATACATTTGATTTTTTTGAGACATATTATGAAGGGAAATGTAAAAAATAATTGATAAAATGAAGATGATAGCACTTTATAGAAACGTTCAAATCAAAACACGTTCGGAACTTCCTAACTGCATAGTCATAGTATGTACTACACAGACTCGAGCATCAATTTTAAATGGAATTTAATTTGGCGATTTAGCAAAGCAAATGCATATTTGAAAATATTGGAGAGGAAAAGATTGGGAATTATATCTTGAGAATATTTTAACCATGTTCAACTTTGAATATAGTCTTAGACTATTATAACTATATAAATACTAAATAGATAGATTTAGGATGGGGACAAAATAGAATTTAATTGCTTTTCGCAAACTTAAAATGATTAAAATTAATTTTCCTTTTTCTAAAAAAGATGTCTGAAAGAAAATTGGTTTTATGACAGACTTTAAATAAATTAAAATTTGATTTTTAAAGCCAGTAATACCAGTAATAGTTATTTTGGTAACAATAATTTTTTTTAATTTTAGAAAATCGGTAATTACCGGTAAAAAATCACCGAATTTCAAACCCTATAAAGAATGGTTTGTAGTGTTCTTTCTGAACAGTAATGTAATGCAGACATTACAGCAGTATTCAGAAAGCAAATAGCAATTTTTATGTTAATGTTTAAATAGTTAACAGCTAATTCATCTCATTCCTGCCTTTTTAAACTCAGATCTATGGAATCATTGCTTAATAAATTCTTGAGATCATATCTATCACTTGCTTCCTCCTTTACTACTAGAATATCATCTACATATCTCTTATAGAGATGAATGTTCACAGTTAACATTGGTATAATGGGTTCTTCTTTTCTATGGATAACTAATTCCACAAGCACACCTGCAAGGGGATTGCTAATTGGAATCCCTTTTGTCTGTTGGTAATATCTACCATTAAACAGGAAGTATGATTTATGTAGTAACATATGGTATAACTTTCTAATTATGGATGGTTTGCATTCTTTCTGTGGTGTGATAATAGGAGATAGTATAGTTCTAGGCATGCTGGTTCAATTTCTATCTTAGGATACAAAATTGTAAATTTCCAGTATTTCATCAGGAAGGGGTCCAACTTCAAATAAAGCATCTAACATTTCTTTGTCTGACTGTATGGACCAAGGTTATCCTTTCATGCATTCTAAGTACCATTTTGTTATGCTAATTCGATTTTATAAATCAGAGAATTATTATGTTTCTTTACTAGAGTTCTAAATGAAATTGATTGCTTATGCAGTTTAACAAAGGCAGAGAAGCCTTGGTGCTTGTGGACACTATTTCTTAAGAAAGTTGGCATTTTCTTTGAATGTACTAACCTATTAACCTCATTTGTTCCGTCAGGTCTTCTGTTAGCTCTTCACAATATGTCTCTTGTATTTATATAAAAACTGTTCATAAATTCATAAAATATTAATAAAATACACTTCAACCAGCTTCCTAATCAATTCTAAGTTAAGACAAGCCAAGGCTGCTATAAAGGCTTGTCTTAACTTACAACTATTCATAAATAGGTTTCTTCAGGATTATTATCATCTTGGTCTTATTGTCTCTACAACATCTGATCTTGTTATTAAGTAATCATTTTTTTGCTGCTTTAACTTCATTCCAAGTTTTTTTATAACTTGTTGTGCCTCGACATCATGGTTTTCATACAAGGTTACATTTTAGAGATAAACCATCATATTTCTGCAAGGGACTGATCACAATTGTATAACATGGGTTCTACTTCTATCGCTATCCTGTCCACTGGGACAACATAGCGATAGAAGGGCTGAAATCAGAATTATATGGAAGATTTGCAATATCTTAATATTCAATACCTGAAGAGTTTCAACAGTTTGAGCAACAGAATGAAGTTAGACATAGTCATTCAGCAACAAGACATCTTTACTATTTTTTTTGAATTGCAGATTTTAATTCATCAAGCAGCATTTCACTGTTCACCAGTGTGCTCCTTTCTTAGTAATGTTCCAGTATTAGTCTTTTAAAATCCCAAAACAGCATCACTTTTCATACTGTTGGATGAATTTTGAATTTTTTTTTGACTGGCAATCCAGTATGTTTCCATTCCATACTGTTTACTCTCCAGCTCATAGAAGTGAATCTATGCTTCACCTCCAATAATAATCTTTTTTCAAGAAAACATTACGTTGATTTGCATAGCAATCCAAAAGCTATCAACAGATAAAGATGCTTCTATTTGTGCAATTTCATGAGTTGTCTAATCACCCATCTTGCACAGACTTTATAAAATCTGAGTTTGTATAAATAATTTCATATGCAGAATCTCAAGTGATATTCATGTAATCTGCAAACTTCTTCAATAATCATGCACCTGTTGTGAAGAATTGTGTCATGGACACATTCAATGTTACCATTGGTGGATGTGCATCTAGCTCCTTCAATTTTGAATTTGTACAATTATTTTTGAAATTATTGATCTAGACATTAATTTTTGGCAAAACATTATTTCGATATTGTATTACAAGTCTTTAATGATTTTTGATTCTTTTAACACCTTCAGCCCACAAAACCAAATTGCAGCTTTTTACTCCTCCTTTATGCAAACTAATAGTGAAGTAGGCATGTAATGTCACCAAAACTAACAAGAATAACAAGTATAAAATTGGAACTTACAGTGCAAATTAGAAAGAGCAGTTAAGACCTAGCAATGTGAGCATAGCTTACTATAGTCTCACAGTTAACAATTATAGCCAAATTATGGATAATTACTGATTTACCCTCATATTATGATCATAAAAATTCAAATTAAGAATTTTTAAATTAAAAAATTCAATTTTAATTTTATTTATATTTATACTTTTACTTTATTAATTTATAAATA
>AYEL01068913.1:0-39381 GCA_000484575.1 Olivierus martensii | reverse complement strand
TAAATATTTATATTATTCTATTTTTTCTAGGAATAATCCAGATATCATGTTTATAATATTTATCATTTACATTTAAAAAAATTTACATAAATTTTTATAGATGTTTTATTTGGATTACTTGAAATAATAATTTTATTTTTTGGAGAATTTTTTTAGTATTTTCCTTTATTGGTTTTCTAAATTTACTGTTTTCTTCCTTAAGTAATCAATGATATAATTCAGAATAATTTTGCATAATTATATAAATATAATTATGCAAAATTAATTCTCATTGTTAGATTATTTTAAAATTTTTATATTTTCTATAAATAGTTTTTGCTTGTTCTGAAATCTTTTTAAATAATGATTTTCCATATGATATTTATAATTATTTTCATTTAGGCTTTCATAATCATATTATTGATTTTAGATGAGTCTAATTTCAAAATCTTCAGGATTTTGTAGTTCATTATTCTATGATTATTCTTATATAGAACTTACTAAATCCTAAATAATATTTGATAAAAATATAGTCCACTTCCTTACTTCTGCTGTATACATGTTCTTTTATTAATTTTCTGAAATTCTACAAAACTTATTTTCTCATATGTTTTGACTGCAAAATTGTATTTACTTAATTTTATTAATTTTTTTTATGTTGTTGCTTGCTTATTTTTGCATGAAAAGATATTAATTTATTTGTCTAATATCAT
The DNA here is from genome assembly GCA_000484575.1 of Olivierus martensii. NCBI lineage: Eukaryota > Metazoa > Arthropoda > Arachnida > Scorpiones > Buthidae > Olivierus > Olivierus martensii. Next base: position 38,689 of record AYEL01068913.1, on the reverse strand, counting down.
TATAGAAATTATACTTTGATCTGAATGCTCTATTTGGGAATATTGAAAATATCCACACAGTTTAGTCATATTCTTTATTAAAATTGTGAGTTATTTATAAAATATTTGTATAAATAAAATACAACATCTGTCTTTTCTGTTCTGCAACGGCTTTGCCATCATTTGACCCTCAGGATCAAACTGTGCATAGAGATTTCCCACGATTCCACGGATAACATAGGCTACCTATAGTTCCATTTTGAGATGGCAGCCAAAATGCATTTGTTTAAATCCTTCAGAGTCATGTTCAAATTTGAGATGACATCATTGTGACATAACAATGGATGACATGATGCATGTTGCATAATGACATAATGATGGTTGCTGTTACAATGATGATGTCATTGTGACATGTAATGCAATGCTAAAATTGAACAGAAAAACCCAGTGGATTCCAAATGTTGTAATAAATGAATTATATGATAAAATGGTACTTCTGCCTGATTCATCATCAAATTATTATCTCATGATGTCTAGATATTCACAATGTCCAGGCCTAGTGCTTTGAACTAATTGTTCAGTCTTCTGGTTGATCCTACCACTGGTATTGGCCAATTTGTGATGGGTTGTAAAAATAATTGCTACCAAAAATCAATGGATTCAATTAATCCTGTGTGATTCAGTGACTTAATTCATACTAATATAAACTATATCTTCATTTAAATTAATTTAAAATGTTTTTTTACTAGCTAGAGTGTTGCTGTTTTGATGAAAGAAGAGCTGTTACATAAATTGTATTATGTGACAACTTTTCAAGCAATGCTAGGTACTCTAGCTAGTATTTATATAAATATAGAACCTATATTCATTTTATTCATATTCATCTATTTTATTTATTTACCCCTAATCTCTAATGGTACAAAGAGTACATGAAGATCCATAAAAAACATATAAATATAGAACCTATATTCATTTTATTCATATTCATCTATTTTATTTATTTACCCGTAATCTCTAATGGTACAAAGAGTACATGAAGATCCATAAAAAAAAAATACAATAATAAAATACAAAAATAATAACAACATAAATATTATCAATCATCAATATTATTATAGTTAATAGAAGCTCTGATGAAAAATGAATTTTTTAATTTGTTAGTATGATATTTAGATATATATAATAAAGAGCAATTTCTAGTAACAAATTGGGGAACAGAGTAATATTAGTTAAATAAAAATTTTTACTGCAATTTAGTGCTGTTTCTAATGTACCTTTTACTTGAAGTCTTATAAATCAGGACTTCATATATTAAGATATATCTATGTACTGTACAACATATTAAACATTATATATATATTTATAAAATTTGGCTGAATTTCCCCTATCTTTTCCATTGCCTTTCCAATGGCTATGTTTTTTCAAACAGTAGCAAGTGGAAAGTGAATACATAAAAGTGGTACCATTTGAAATATTTATTCCAGCTAATTATAAATATCTTATATAACAATGGGTGAGAACAACATTCTCAAATAGGGATTCTCAAATATGATCACCGTATAATTTTAATGTGGCTACAGAAAATATTTTTGTAAGTGAAAGAGTTTAAATGAAAGTACAATATAAGCCAAATAAGTAAGCTAACTATTTGGCTTATAATGTACTTTCATTCAATATTTACAGTAAGAAGTCTTACATTATATGAGAGTTTAAGGTTATGAAGGATATTATTATATTAAATTTCTATTTAATATATTTTTGAAGAACTATTCTATATAATATAGCACAGCCAAGACTTTAGCAAACAAAAAAAAAAAACTATTACTCGCTAATAATGAATATTTATTTTATTGTATTTTAACTCTCTCATATATTTTACATAAGCAAATTACTTGTTTGTAAACCTAGTTGATTTTACTATTTAGAAAAATTTAGTAGAAGTCATTAATAAAATATGATTATAATAAAGTGAACATACAAAACATAAACTATGTTCAGAAATGATCAATGATAAATAAATTTGCTTAACAGAACCAAACTTTAATTTTTTCTTAATCTTTAAAGTACTTTTAGACAAAGCCCTTCTTTAGTTACAGAGCAAAATAAAAGAACAAAACTGCAGTTTGGATACTTAAGTTTGGAATATATAATTGGTAACTGATGAAGATCAAAGAGGCTGAAAATATTCTTGGTGTACAGAACTGTATAATCTTCTAATTATGACTGCTTTTTACTACTTACAAAGTTATGTTCCAAATAAATAGCACTTCAAGCAGTTAGTCAACAAAAATCCTTTATTTAAAGCTAACGTTTTCGGTGTACCACATCCTCATCAGGCTCTTTAAATTACATCTCTTTTCAAATCAAAACATTGTTCTATACATTGCTATGACAACCGTAACACATTAGAATAACATTATTTATGTTCTATTAACAATTCAAAAAAAATTTTTTTTTACGAACTGTAAAAAAGTAAAAAAGTTTGTAAAAAAATTTTTGAATTGTTAATAGAACATAAACAATGTTATTCTAATGTGTTACGGTTGTCATAGCAATGTATAGAACGATGTTTTGATTTGAAAAGAGATGTAATTTAAAGAGCCTGATGAGGGTGTGGTACACCGAAAACGTTAGCTTTAAATAAAGGATTTTTGTTGACTAACTGCTTGAAGTGCTGTTTATTTGGTACAGAACTGTATAAATGAATACATATGCTTATATGCTTAAAGGCTTGTAAGTAGAATAGCATATATGAAATTGATTATATTATTAAATAGAAGAAGCAGAAGTTTTCTAAGATAAAGATATATGTACCTATCACAATCCTGGATTATAAAATTACATAAGCAAATTTTCTTAACTATTTTTAATTCTGCTACATCAAACAAACTTTGGATCTTCCCCAGATTTAATCATCTGTTGTTCTACATTGTTATTTAAACACATGTTTTTTATCAAATTCTTCAGATTATCAGAAATAGACTTCATGAATTTAAAGCTATAACCATGCTTTTTTCCTCCATTCTATGATTTTAGAGAATTTTTCTTGCTTATCTTCATCTTTGGAGTAGTGAATAAATACTCTCCTAAAAATGAGAAGAAAGTAGCATTCTTGTATTATAAGGGATGTTTGGATCAGATAGGTATAATCACTGAGGTATACTGAGGCTTCATACAAACCTTGGTTACATACCTTGTACCACATTTATTTGGATGTCTAGAAAATGTACAGATGATGCACAAAAGTGCTCTAAGTTGAGTGTTGCAAAAGCTTCTCTTAAATTGAGTGCTTCATCCTTGTCTTCCCATGTGACATATATGTCATTGATGAAATGTAGCCTATGTATACCTTAATCGAGTGTTTAAGGTTGTTAACAATATTGCCTTTAATAGGCCTTAAAAGGCTTTCAGCAATTATATTTGTCATAGGTCCATCTTTGGCTTCTTATGGCATGTATAATGGCTGAAATTGCTACTACTTCTGTATGCTCTTCCTATTTTCTTTTCAGCTCAGGGAAGAGCATATAAAAGTGGTAGCAAGTGCAGAAACAGTCAAAACGCATCTCTTCCAAAATGGACTTGCAGCCTGTTGTCATAAGAAGCTTCTCCTCACAAAAAAATGAAAAAGACCCAGTTGAATTATTGTCAGGAACATGTCAAATGGACCCTGAACAGTGGAAGTTAGTTATTTTCTTGGATAAGAAAAAGTTCAACCTGCATGGCTCTGATGGGAAACAAATGATTCACCATAGATGTGATAAATATTAGCTTTACCTTAATTATTAATATATATCTTTTGTTTATATTTCTAGTTGTGATGCTAGTCATTAATGTAATATATCACTGAGAAAAAAGATTAGAAATGTAAAATTCTCAGCTGATAATGCAATTTCAAAATTAAAAAAATACATCATATTAATATTATAGTTCATGGTTTGGCTGAAAATAATCCTACTAATAGTAGCTTTCATCATAACAGAATATATTAAATTTTATAAAATTTGTATATGTATATATGATTACACCTATCATGTATACAAACAAGTGTTTCAATATATTTCTAATCATTTAATGTCAAATTCTGTAATCACAATCATCTATATATGTATAGATAGTATAGATGAGATTTATTTGACACAATTTTTTAATTTTGTCCACGAATTTTCAAACTTTAAAACAACTGCCAAATTTGATTTATTAATCACTATGATTACTATGCATTCCTATAATATATAATATGATTCTTGTTACAAAGTTCCCAATTATAACAAATAAATTGCAAATCTTACAGTATGGAAAACTTTGAACTCAAGATTTACTAAGTGTCAACCACACTTTTATTCTGGGAACTGAATAAGAAAAACTAACATTCATGATTATGAATATAAGCAAAATGCTAGTATTAAACAATAAACAAATTTAGCTAAATATACACTACATATACTAATAATACAATTGTTTTCCGGAAACGTTTTCGGCCTACTATGGTCCTCCTCAGCCGGTAATCTCAATGAGTGACCTTGAGATTACTGGATGAGGAGGGCCATAGTAGGCCAAAAACGTTTCCAGAAAACAATTGTATTATTAGTATATGTAGTGTATATTACATATATCTAATAATAAAATAGTGTTTTTATTCTGCTTCAAGTGCTTGTTGTGATTTCTTGTACATTTAGTATATAAACACAAACATTTTCAGTTTAAATGACCTTTTATTTTTTGTTATTAATTCTTATATAATATATATGTTAATATATGTACAGCTGATGAAAGTCATATAGACCAAAAACATTTGTGTTTATATACTGAATGTAATTTGCAACTAATAAAGTTTTTTCATATCAATATCCTATCTAAGTGTAATAAATAGGAATTTATAAAAAAACATTTTAATTTTCAACTTTTGAAGCTATTAAAATAAAAAATTTATATTTTGATGTAATTTTAAGATGTGATCTTAAAATTATCTGCATGCCAAATGTGGAATTTAATCCGAAGTTAAGAATTTCTATTACTCATTTATGCTATTGAGCATGCATGCATGTATATATGTAAAGAATAAAAAACTAACTTTATTATAAATAAAAATCATTAAAAAAATTATCAAAAAAAAAATTAATAGTTTTCTTTAAAATCTTTAAAATTGACATTCATTATTAATCAAATCAATGCCAAAGATGTTTATCGTATTGACCCCTTTTAATTTTTTTTTTTTAATTCTCTCAAATTGATAACCACCTATACTGTCTCTCTCAGAATTTTGGTCTTGCAAACCTTTCCAAAGAAAATTTTACATGTTTATTAGCTATAATGATCATAAACTAAGATATATGAAGATAAGCATTGTTCACAGTTAAGACAACAAAAGCACATTAAAGTATGTGAATCAACTAGAATGAATTTGGTAATCAAACCAAATAATTTGAATCCATATTTTCCTTTAGCTGCTTACAGTTGTATTTATATCTGTATTTGTTTTTATGAAATGGATAATAAGATAAAGATTTGTTCTTTGTGGTATTCAAAATAATGTTCATAAATCAAAAATAAGTAAATTTATATAATTAAAAATATGTAAACTTTTGTGATTCATTAGAATAAAAATGTTTAAATTGTAGCTTTTAAATTAACAGTATGAATAATCATAAAATATTCCTACAGATCTATTATATCAAGTGCTTGGTGTGATTTCTTGTGTTATTAGAAGCAGCAGAACTCAGTTGTTTATAATACTAAATGTAATTTGCAACTAATAAAAGTTTTTTGTATCAGTATCCTATTTAAGTGCTAGAAATAGAAATTTATATCATTGGAAGATAGTGAAGTTTCAAACATTAAAAATGTTTTTGTCAATGAATAGCTTGATATCCATTAGCAATGCTGTTCTTTTAAAATTATCCTTTTTATTATTTGATTTATTTTATTAGTCTTAAATATTTTATTTTTGTGATTAAAAATGTATAGGAGAAGAATAAAATCCCATCAAAAACAAAATGTGAAAAAATGGGCCAAGTTCTATTCTATCAGTTTGTTTGGCCACTAAAAGAGTAGAGATCTAAAACAAGTGCCAAGTTCCATTCCAACCTCAATGTCAAAAAATGAGATTTAAATACTGAAATAAATTCAATACAATATCACATCTTCAGGCTTTTATTTTATAATAATAAAAATAATAATAATAATAATAAATAATTTAATAATTGGCTCTAAATATAATCAAGAATAAAATTCAAGCTTTATTCAATCAAAAATAAATTATCAAGTTAAATTAGCAATCACTTATTTAATCTATCAAAAATAAAGTTATCTTGAACAAAATATCTCCAAAGAAATAAAATTCAATACTAAAATAATCTTAAGTCTACTTAAAACAAAACTACATCTATTACCAATACAAAAGTATATTCAACTGGTCAATGTACAAGAATGTTGCTTATAGGTCACATCATCTCGATGTTCAGTCGAGATCAGCAAGTTTATAAAGCAATTGACAACTACTTCACACTTAAGTTCATTTATGTAAATTTTACAGACAATGTTATAACTTTTACTTACAGAAGACATTGACATTTACATCATCTTCTTTACAATAATAATTCAATATAGTGGGTGATTGGTTAACGAACATAATCCGTTTAAGGACAATGTTTGTTATCCGAATTGTTTGTTAACTGATCATCGATTTACTATTAGGTTTTTATGGAAATTTGATTAATTCATTCTGGAGACCCAAAAAAAAATAAAAAAAAAATTATATAATTTCTTATTACATTTATTTATATATAATAACCATAATATATACATACATAGTCTTGCATTTTAATCTATTATGTTTATTTTCCATTAAGGAATCTGTCCAATGTCGATTGCTTTTCTCTCTTCTTCAGGATTTTTCGAAAGTGATTAATAGCATTGTCATGGTAGAGATCCCCAAGTATATTGACCTAGAATGGACGTGGTAGAGATCCCCAAGCCTATTGACCTCAACCTGGTATGGGTGCAATCTAAGACCAAAAAATTGTAAAATCTCTCTCTTACCTTCTTTAATAAATGTTTGATTTGTAGATCTCCCCAAGAGATCCTCAAGCCTATTGACCTTAACTTGGTATGGGTGCCATTTTAACTAGGATCCCCAAGCCTATTGACCTCAACCTGGTATGGGTGCCATTCTAACATAAATATTGTAAAATCTCTCTCTTACCTTCTTTAATAAATCTTTGATTTGTTTAAGCCTGTTGACCTTAACCTGGTACGGGTGCCATTCTAACACCAAAAAATTGTTATCTCTCTCTTACCTTCTTTAATAAATCTTTGATTTGTTTTAAGTTACCTCCGAGTTCATTTTAATCAGGAAAAACTACTGTTCTCCCATCCTTATCCATATATCCACAAATGCACAAGGCCTAAGCCTGTCATTCCGTTAGGTTAGTAAGCTGCCATATCCTTGTGAGATATTTTTATCTGGCGGCAGCTACTTATAGAGCTCATCACAGGTTGGCTAACATCCATGATGGGGTGGTAAACCAGATGGTTGAAGAATGAAGTTCAACAGGCTGGACCCGGACCCAGACCCATCCTGAAAAACTGGAGGAGTGGAACCCAGATCTTCCAGGATGTTATCCACAGTTTTACCATGTGGCCATCCAGCCGACCTGTCATTCCATCAGTCAATTTTCCACAGTTTGTTCTGTGAAGTGTTCGTTATCTGAACAGTTTGTTAACTGATCATACATTCTTTAAATTTATCGCTTCTTCTCCTCTAATATTACTAACAAACAATAGCACTTACCGCGGTTGAGGTTATTCTTACGTTTTCATACGACTTGCTTATCTAAGATGTTCCAAAAATGATTCGAACATTCTAACGGATCATATACAGAAATGTATATGATCCGTTAGAATGTTCAAATCATTTTTGGAACATCTTAGCCTGAAGATGGTAGGAATACTGAAAACACTAGCAATAGATAAGCAAGTCGTATGAAAACGTAAGAATAACCTCAATCGCGGTAAGTGCTATTGTTTGTTAGTAATGTTAACTGATCACCACTGTATTTAATTTATTCCATTTATAATTCCATTGAAATATGACTATTCTTTAATTCAGTTAATAATGAGATCCCTAGTTGGCAGTGATGCTTCTGTAGATTAGATGATGTCACTACACATATTCTTGAAAATAAGACTATATTGTCTTTTACTGCAATGCTTGAGTGGTCAAGATTTGAACTCAAACTCCTCAAACATTGTAACAAAAGACAAAATGGGAGTGTATCTTTTACACAAACTAAATAAAATATCCCATGATTAAATATAAGAGAAATAATAGATTATAAAGAAATGAGGTAAGTTTTAGATTCCTCACACTATAATATGTATTTCTATATTATGCATTTCTTAAACTACTATGATTAGTACATCATTTATTATTTCTATGCATTCATATTGCATTTTCCTATGCATTTTGTTATGCAGGTAGAATTCCTATTGCAAAAAAACTGCATGAAAACATTTGATACTTTAGATTGTACAATCCAAATTCATAATTAAATAAGTTCACTGATTAAAGTTCTAAAAAATATTTTTTATTTAAATTTTCTCAGGACAAATTTAATAGTTATTAACTTTTTTTTAAAATTAAATTGAAAAAGTAGATGTTCAAATATAAACCAAATTTCAAGAGTAATCGTCAAACTGAACCTAATTCTGCCTAATTAACTTCTGATATTAATGGAAATTTAGTAATTTGAAATAATTTAAAGTTAGAACCATCTCTGAATTAACAAACAAATAATTAACTAAGAATATCTGAAGAAAAACTTGCTTCAACCCAGAATCAAATTGAGTACTTACAGGCTAATAAGTTTGAAGAACCAATTTTCCAGGTCACCTTGGCAGTCTAGCAGTTAGAATGCCAGGATATTAACCTGAAGGATCCTAGTTTTATCCAGACTAAGGCAAATTTTTTCTTCAGATAAATTAGTTAAAAATTGTCATTTAATTATTAAATTGTAAATGATGCCACTCTTACTTTAATTATTAGTTTGTTAATTTAGAAATGGCACCAAATTATTTCAAATGATTAAAATTCCATTATTATCCAAATGGTTAATTATGCAAAATTAGGTTCAATATAGGTGTTCGACTAATGAAGGTTTTGCACTCCAAATTCACCCATTCACAAGTTGAGTTCACCTTTTTGCAAATCAATTTCGCCCATTTGCAAATCATCTTCACCCTTTTGTAAATAAAATTTTTTTACAAAACTGTTTTCTTAAGCTTTTGTAATAAAAATAAAATCTCACGTAAATTTATCACTAAGATTCAAACTTTTATTGTCTGTAATAGAAAGATATACATGAAATACTTTAAAACCTATCAGTGCATGAATTTCATAAAACCCATGCATCATTTTCTCCCTGTGCATCTTTCTTTTCTTCTATTATTTACTCAATTTTGTTCAATATCTCTGCACTTAATTTAAAATTCCTTTTACCACTACATTTTTGTTTTCTATCAATATTACCATTTTTGTTGAACTGATTTATAATGGACTTTACAATATTTTTATCAATACCTATGATTTCAGCTGATTCACTGAATATTTTACCATCTTCATGACATTTTATTAGAATTTTTTTTTTTTATCTAAACTGATATGACCATATACAGGTAGGCAATTACATAGAACAACAGGACCTGGGTCTTGAGGATTCGAATGACACTGAACTTCCAGAACTTGATTCAATAGATAATGTAATCATTGTAACTACTTCCAAATTAATTAATTTATTGATATGAAAATATTTGAAATTTACTACAAAAACATCTTAATCGAATAAAAATAAATCACTAACTCAATTATCACAAAGGCAAATTTATAACAGTAATTTATCTTGCCTGGAATTCTGCAATTTATGGGAAAGAGTAATTTCCTTAGAATTGTACTAAGATTTGAATAAAATACACTATACTTACAAGAACACTTTTACTACAATAGATATTGATTGTTCAGCAAATAATTTTGATAAGCTGTGATTTTAAATTTTAGTTTTGAATGCATTTTATTATTATTTTTCATTTCAGAAATTGAAAGACAATAATCCAGAGGAAGAATTCTGCAGAAAAACTTTTTTTACATATGAGTGAACTCGATTTGCAAAAAGATGAATTTGATTTGAAAACGGATGAACTTGATATGCAAAAAGGTGAGGTTGATTTGTAAATGGGTGAATTTGGACTGCAAAATCTATACATTATTTGAAAATAGCAATACTGAATCAGAACTTTAAATCTTTTAAAAATTACACAAAAATTATTTTCAATAAATGATATATTATCCTAATTTTTTAAATTTGATAGTGAGCTTTTATATGAATCTACATTTTTTTTATCCTTTTTAGATAATCAAATAAAAGACTCAGATTATATATGAACATCCAAACACAAACATAGTAAATTCTGTAAAATCCAACACTACACATTTTTATAATCTGACTTTTTCTAAAATCTGGTACATTTTTGTGAATAATAGTTCTTGATTTACTTGAATAAAATACAGGTTTGTTTTTAATGAAAACAACTATTGCTGCTCAATTAAGTGCTAGTTTAATAAAATACTAATCATATTACAAAAAGTACTCATTTTAAAATCTGCAAGTTTTATTAAAACAATTTTTTGAATTAATAATTTATAACAAGGTAGTTTGATTAGTTTTTATTTAAAAGCCCTGGCTCTATAAGAGACACATATAAAACCAATGTGAAGTTGGCATTAGTTTTGAATTTGAAATTGTTTCTCTTATATTCATTTGCACCTCATTAATACCCTTTGCACTCAAAACATTTTCATTTATACACTATATTATTTAAGCTCAGAACCAAAACAAATTTGACGAGGACAACTTAATTATTATTCCCTATCATCTGATTTTGTTATGAAGCATTATCTGTTCATTGTATTATGGAGTCTGTTGGGAGTCTTATTGATGAAATTTTTGTGTGTTTCAACATCAAATTGTGGGGTCAGAGAGTGTCAAAAAAACTGCTTGTGTACCATTTACAATGTCAAAACATCAGGTCTGACACCAAGAGCAATTTAGACTGTGTTACTCCAGCAAAGTGAAGGTTATTTAGATGAGTGCACATCAGGATTGTGGCTGAAAAACTGAACAATGTGGATAAGCAATGTGTCAGGGATCCAGAAGTGAAGTGAGACTACTTCCTCTTATGCTACCCCTATGAATGATGTTCGGATCTTTCTGCAACCAACTGTACAGTACTGGCAATGAGTATAATTTTGAACAACTGATATGCCATACAGTGCTGGGCATCAATGTATTAAAAATGATATTTTAATTTATTATCAATAAATGATCTTTAAGCTTTATAAAGTGGTTTTTTTTAATAATTTAAAATTTTCTATAGGTGATGATTATATGCAGGTAACCCTCACATAATATAATAATTAGGTTTTATATAAAATCTTGTACAGTGTGAGATTAAGGTTTACTGCAAATTCTAAACTATATTAGAGAGAAACAACATTCTATATATACAATGTCATAAAAGGATTTCCACAATATTCTAATCATGTTAGAGTGAAAATGTGTTGTAGAAATGCTTTGTTATAAGAGATTGTCTGTAGTTAATAAACTGCAGGAATCAATCAACTGGGATTACTATAATTTGAAATAAAAATTTGATTTAAAAGCAGAACTGATTTTAATCAATTTAACACACATGATCTTCTAGAGCAGGGGTTAGAAAATTTTTTTCGTAAAGGGTCAGATATAAGATATTTTCAGGCTTTGCAGACCAAGAAGCAAAATTGAAGCAATTATAAAACAAAAAATGTTTGTATAAACTCTTTATTGATGAAATTTAAAATATAGTTATAATAAATACAATTATTTGTTTACTAATGAACTGAACGAAATTCTTTTTTTTTTTTTTTTTTTTTTTTTTTTTTTTTTTTTTTTTTTTTTTTTCTGAACGAATTTCTTTTTTTTTTTTTTTTTTTTTTTTTTTAATAATATTTCACTTAGCTGAGATTGAAAGTTTGTGTTCCCTATAATCAAAACTGATTGCAAATGTTCACATGTTAATGCTGATCTATAACAAGATTTTTACATATTTTATTTCTTTAAAAGTCTCTTCACAGAGCAAAGTACTGTGAAATATTGATATAAGTCCATATAATTTTAAATAAGCATATTCATCATTTGGAAGGCATTTATAAAATTCTGTTAGATTCCTCTCTTTATATTTGTTTCTTAGCACGTCATTACATTGCAGATTAATCACTTCCAGTTGAAGGCTAAGTAGAAACTCTTCAATTGCATAATTAAATGGACTTTGAAATAAAGAAATTTCTTTTGCACTCAAATCAAGGTCTGAAAATTGTTGTTGGAACTATAGTTTTGGTTTGGAAAATATATCCACTGCAAATGCAAATGAGAATAAAGATCTTTCCTCTAATAATGTTTGACACTACAGAAACTGTTTAAAACAGCTTAACATTATCTGAGATTCAAACAGCATTAATTGTTGTTGAAATAACTTCACTGCAGTATAAGTTTTGCATATAAGTAATGTGTCTTCTTGTAATTTTAGGCTGAATTTATTAACATGCATTATCAAGTCTGCAAAAAAAGCCAATTTCCAAAGTCATTCATTATCCAATTATAGTGGTTGAGGGCAGTTCTTCTTGTTCAGAAAATTGTCAATCTCGATCCTGAGATAAAAAAATCATCTTGAAACTTTACCATTCTAAACTGGTGAACTGCTGTGTTGTAGGGTAAGGGTACTCAGTTTCTATTTCTGACAAAAAAATCATGAACCTGATAATGATTAAGTCCATGAGATTGAATGAAGTTTACTATTGACTCTATTGATTCAAGAACACATGATATATTCAAATATTTTCTGCAAAGTGTCTGCTGATGAATAATACAATGAATAATCACAGGCTTTAAATATTTTACACTTGCATAAGCTTTATAAATTTGTTCAACTAAGCCATGTTCTGTTTTACATTAATTTTTACCACCATCAGCAGTAACACATCTTAGCTGATTCCACTTTAGATTGTATTTAGTCAATGTATTCTTAACTTCTTTGAAAATATTCTTGCCTTAGTTGTTCCATGCAAACTATTTAGAGAGGTAATTCTTTGGTCACTTCAAACTCAGTATTGACACCTAAAATAAACAACAACAATTGAGCTGAATCTGTAATATCTGTTGACTAATCAAGAGTAAAGAAAAATCATTTGAAATCATTTGCTTTGTTTATTAATTGATTCTTCAAATTGCACCCAATGTCCTCAATTCTTTGAGCAATTGTTTTAACTGAAACAGTTGTTTGAAGAATTTTTGAATAAGTTTATTTTTTTGGGCATGTTTCTTTAGCTGTTGCATCAAATATAATTAATTAAATCATCATTAGTAAATAATTTTCTTTGCTTAACTAATAAATGGTCCACAGAATAACTTATTTTTGTTGCATCCTCATTTTCATTTGCTATGTTTTTAAAGAAATTTTGCTGTGATGAGATATGTTTTAATTTTTTTTTAGATCTTCTGACCATTCCTTTCCTATAAGCTGAGAATATTGTGATGAATGTTTAGTCTGGTAATGGTGGAATATATTATATTCTTTTAACATAGCTATAGTGCCACTACATAATAAACATAAAACTTAGCCTTCTAATTCAGCACAAAATAATCCATACTCCATTGTTTCTTAAAAGCATGATATTCCAAGTCTACTTTTCTTTTCTTGTTTCAACACAATAAGTATAAGTGTACTACTCATTTCAAGTTATACTTACTTGATAATAAAAGTTTTCAAATATTTTATTATAATTTTAAATAATTAGTTTTTACTCAGAATGTACTAAATCTAATATAACAAACAAATTAATATTCTATTTATGCAGATTAAATGATATTTTATAAAGATTTTACACATTTCACAACAATATTGTAAATTTTACTATGTTTTAGAAAAAATAACACACAAAAAAATCAAATTTTTTATATTTCTTGAATTCTTGATTAGAGGATGAAACTTGCATTAAACTTGGTAGACAATGTCCGTATCAAATGTGCAGATAAAGCAATGCTTAAATTATGTGGGAAACTCAGAATGCAGTTTTAAATACATCTGTGTAACATATGTGGTTGGGAATCAAGTATAATTTAGCACACACCCCCCATCTGCCACATGGATCCAATAAACTTTATGTTAAATGTGTCAAGATATTTTTTTAAAATAGCAACATTTTAAAACTGCAAAAATTACTCCTAACTCATAGACCATACAAAAACATATGGTGGGCTATAATTTGCCAACCCATTCTAGCAGATTCCAATAATTTACATACATTTTATTTAAACTGAATAAAATTTACATAATTTACATACATTTTAATTTAAACTGAATAATATTTACATAACATCATTTTGATTTTGAGAAATAAACATCCTGCCTGATATAATGAATATTCATCATTTTCAATATGACTGATTCCTGAGGGATTCCAATATTCTCTGAATGGAATATATATATATATATTCCATTCAGAGTGGCTAATATTTTTCCAAGATATTGTCCCAAAATAGTGAAATATCTTCTCTCAGTTATTATACCCAATGTCAATCATTTTCAATAAATCCAAAATTCAAATTGGCCATTTTGAATTTAAAAAAAAAAAGATGTATAAAATCAAATAATGAAAAGGGTCAAGTAATTAATTCATTAATCTTGACTAACTTGTTTTATAAATTTTTGTTTAAAAGTTTAAAATGTCTGTAAGTATATATCATTACAAATAATTTAAGAGTGATTTAAATAAGAGTTAATAAAATATTTAAGATTCTTTTTAACAAATAGCAAAACTTATTGCATTATTTTATTAAAGAAAATAATTAACAATTATTTGTTATTATTATTTTCTATTTTATTTACCTCTCTGTGATAAATAATCAAGTGATTTGCTTTTAGTGCAGTGATAAATTCCTTTAGATGAGCAATGTTCTTGAATATAATCTTCAGCAGAAGCAAGAATTCTGAAAACTTCTTCTTCAATGCCAGATGGAATGCCTGTAATAGCTAATTGAATAATAATAATAATAATAATAAAATCAACAATTTACTTTTATGTCTACTTAATTTTATTATAAAATTCAGTTTAATGTTAGAACCAACATGTATAAATATTATCAAATGCTCAAGTTATCATTAGATATAGCGCAGATACTATAGTGTGTCTAAATAAACTTTTAAAAGTATATTTAATAATAATTTCAATTTCTTATTAGTGGAATATAATTATAGGTTTATCCCAGTTTAGAATCTGAATACAATGAGACTCCATTTATATGAACAAATATAACTTCTACCAACATTTTGATTTATGAGCTTTATTCAACATTTATGAGAAATACTGACAGAGAAAAAATTTCAAAATCAAATAGCATAGTTCTGCTGACATGGAGAAATACATTAAGCAAACCTATTACATCAAAGACATAATGCAATGGTTTCATATATAATAGTTCTAAATTTTAAAATGTTCAATATTTAGTTATAATTTAAACTGTGTAGTTCTTTTAAAAATTAAGACTACTGATTTATTCTGACAATTAAGAGTATAACATTTTCCAAGTAGAAATCTATCTTAATTACACACAGTTACTGTGTGTGTTTATTGGGGACTTTCATTAGGAAATCTGCCTTTTAAAGCTATGTTATGACAATTAATGTTAATTATTGAAATAACCTTATTGTAATTTATGTAATTAGAGGATATTTTAGCATATTTCAATGAAAAACAGATGACAATCGTTGGACACAGGAAAACATTATAAATTTTTTCTATATAAATTGATGAAAATTTTATCCCTAAACAATAAACTTCCAAGACTGCTTCATCATACATTAGAATGAGAATGTATAGGGTTATTCAAATTAAAAAAATTTTGAATGAATATTGAACTTTCAAATATAATCATCCCTGCTTCATTTCAGTGCACGGACAAGTGAAGTAACAAGTACAATTATACCTAAAGCTAATTAAAACTAATATAAAATCAAATCCTGATTATTATTTAGTCTGATACTAAAAATCCTAAACAACTAACTAATATTTACTCAGTTACTGAATACTTATAGCTAAGTAGAAGAAAAAAATCTTAGTTGATATCAATACCCAATGCCTCAAGTTACTATATCCTCATCACTTGAAAGAAAAGATACTGGACAAGCATCGACTGAAAGCAGAAAGCAGAGTAAACATATAATTTCTAATGGATCCAGAATAGATATTTCCACACATTTTGGTACCATCTTAGGTAGATATAAGTTGGCAGATATATAGATTTTACTATTATGAAGCCAAATAGCTCATAATAATAATAATAATAATAATAATAATAATAATAATAATAATAAGAGAACTACATCAAAAGGTCTCCCATTCTTATAATTTAAATGAATCCTAAACTGCTAAACTGATCTAATAATTCAAGCTATCATAAATCAAACTACTGTATTATCTTCCATAGGTAAAATATCAAAAATGGAGATTCCAATTGTTTTATACTGAAAAATAACAAAATTGGAATCTTAAAACAGAAGAAAATTAAATTAAATTTTAATATATGACTTTGCAAGCATTTATTGTCTAAAAATGAATATTCAATATAAATGAAAAACAAAAATAATTTGAAAATTCCTAAATATAAAAAAAACAACAGCAAATATAAATCAAAAATCCTAAAAAACTACTAAATAAAAATAGTGGAAGGAATGAATTCTTTTCAAACAGTTATAGATTGGTGAGCTCAATGTTATGTCATTCCTCTTTTTGAGATGATACAAATGTTCTGTACTAACATCACTGAAAATGCAAGCTGCAGATGTATATTTGAGATTTAGGTTGTATTACATAATGCTTGTAAATCCAGTAGTTTATAAGTTGGAATCAATGCAATAAAAAAACAAAAAGATAAAATTTCAATCTGTTAACTGCAGATATTATACTGCAATAAAAATTTTGGAAACAATAAAACTTATACCAAAACAATAGCATGATAAAATATATCAAATTACAGTGGACTTCCAATTTTATGAACTAGTACGGACCCCAAAAATGTTTGTAAATGGGAATGGTATTAATTAACATTAAGGACTTTTTGAGATCAACTAAATAGTTCATAAAAACATATAGTTCATAAATTGGAGGTTCATAAAAACACAAGTCCAATGTATTACTATAATTTTTGAAGAGCAATAACAGTCATTAATCAATTACATGACAGATTTATGGTTTTGGTAATCAGTGTTAAAATTTTTAAACAAAAGAAATTTGATAATATAAATCATGACAGTCATTGAATTAATAATAATTATGATGTTTAATAATGCTTAAATTATACATTTTCAATTATATTTTATTTTACTATTTCATTTCATTATTATCTTCAAATTGAAACTTACACGGAACAAAGTAAGTACGCAATTGATTCTGTGAAGCAGTTGATGAATCTTGAGAAGAATAATGATTCTTTTCTGAAATTAAATATAAACAGAACAATTATATTAACATTAGCTTATATTTCCCAATATGACATTAATTTATATAATAATTAAATACAGGCATCATATTTCAAAAATTATATTAAATATTATGTTCTTAATTATATTTTATAAAAAGTATGAAAGTTATATGACAAACTTTTTCTATATGCTAAATGACTATCACTTGCGCTTCTTGAAATTGTTGTTCGATCAGATGGGGAAGTACTGCATTTTCTAATATCCCCACTACCTGATCTTGTCCTTGTTACTCCAGATGAATTAAAATTTTCTGCTAACAAAATTGGTTACATTTCAGATAAGATTTATATAAATTGAAAAATAATTAATTTCTTTAAATTTAAAATAATTCTTTATTAATTTTAATTAGGAAAATATTTACCCTGAATATCAGAACCTGATACATCATCAAGCATAGCTGAAGCCAATGGAGTTGCTGATTTTTCTTCTTTTTTCTTAATAGTATGGTCTGAAGTTTTACTAGATTCTAATTTAGTAAAAGCAGATCTTTTTCCTCCAGGTGCATTTGGAACATTTTTAATTCCTCTTCTCTTTTTTTGTTTTTGCTCACTAAGGCGTTGCAATGGAAGATCATTTAAGTCAAGATTATATACATGTCTGGCTAAAACACGAGTTAGAGTTTCCATAGTTTTCTGAAACCATTTTAAAATTAAATAATGTATTTTTAAATGTTTAAAATTAAATAATGTATTTTTAAATGTTTAAAATTATCAATGATATTACAGATTAAAATTATATTTAAAAAATTCTTGATTCAATACTTTTTTAATCTATTCTTGAAATAAAAAAATACTCAAAAGCTTTTGGACAACAAAAAATGCTATTAATTTCTGAAAACATTTAATTTAATAATTATTAAATTAAATGTTTTCAGAAATTATTTAAATTATATTAATATTTATTATTTACAATGAAAATAATAATAATGATTTATTATTAAACCTATTAAACAATTGTAATAAAATTAATATTAAATACAAAACATATTACAAATTAATGTCAGGTTCTAAAGGATAAACTAAACACCATCTTCAATAGTAAAATTTAACTGATTAATATATCAAATTATTGAAAATTAAAGAAGTGGTTAAACTATGACCTGTAGATCAATAGTTGATTTACTAGTATGATATGAGTAATCCATAATTAATTTATTTCATAACATTAATAAAAAAAAAAAACTTAAAAATTATACCAGGAATTGATTGGTACTAGCTATAGATTTGAAGCCCATTATAAGAGTGATTATGTATGAGCTGAAGGGCACTCATATTTATATTCTTGGAAACTATTAGTCTATTGTCTATTAATCTGTTCAAGATTATATGAGGAGGCCAAACAATTTTTTCCCTCACCATGATGTATATGTGCTATAAATTTGTAATTGTAAAAATGATGGGTTACTATCTTACTAATATGTATGCCTTTTTTATTTTAACAGACTGTCGATCAAGCCCATTTTAAACATAGGCAAACATTTTTCCTCAATTGACTAAGCTCAATTTAAACATGAGCATACAAATTCAGTTCAATATAAAGTTATTCTCATATCTTTTGTGCATAGCATGACACTATTATTTATACATTCAATACAAATGTTTCCATCTAGAAACAAATTTTGAAATTTTATTTATTGATTTTCCTGAGACCAAAGCAAACCAGCACTTGTGTTCTTCAATTTTTGTTGTTTATAAGAGACTAATGTTTCTAGATGATATCTGAGTTGTGCATCTGTTAAAGGGTTATTTATTTACATTTTAATCATCAAAGATTTAGAATTCAATGAATTGCCTAAATCTGATAGACAAGAAAGTGTAAAATATATCAAAATTTCATAGAACATCAATTTTTATTCAAAAAAAAGTTATCTGGGAAAATATATTTTTGTTGTAACTTATTTAAAATAGTAACAAAATCATTATTATAGGTCTAAATCACAATAATTGCATTTTATAATACAATGCTCCCTGGATATTAATGTTGTCATTTATATTACAGATTTGAATATACCATGGTTCTTTCCTGTTCCCCATCCTATTGAAAGATATTCTGAAAAAAATATAATACATAATTGATATCTTCTCGCCATGCTAACCTCTCATTGCCATCTTTCGACAACAACAAAACCAAAATTATTATTATTTCCAGAACTATAATCATCATATTGTATATATTAATAGCAACACGTAGCTGGTTAGAGGGATATGTGGATATTCCTTTAGTAAGAAACCGATGTACCAATTCCTATAAATAGGAATTGGTACATCGGTATTTAGGATATCATTAGAAAGGTCTAATCCTTAGATTTCTGCAACAGCCAAAATTTTTGTCAGTGATAATTTATAAAATAAGGAATAAAAACTAGATTAAAACAATCAATTCCTGGTATAATTTTTAAGTTTTTTTTTTTTTATTAATGTTATGAAATAAAGGATATCATTAGAAAGGTCTAATCCTTAGATTTCTTCAACAGCCAAAATTTTTTGTCAGTGATAATTTATAAAATAAGGAATAAAAACTAGATTAAGATAGTAGTTCGTCTAAAAAAACAAAATCCACAGGTAGCATTGTAACTTAATAATGGCCGTTATCTAATGATTCCCTATACAAGATCAGAAGAGTTTTTCAAGTGATACTCCAAGATTATAATATTGAATCATAAGATTTCCGCTCATTTATATAAGCGGATAATGCCTAGTCATTACAATTTATTATAAAATAATAAGAATTTGAATTCATATTAATAATTCTGATAATAAGATATATAAATTTCAAAATATCTTTGAATAAACAAAAAAATATTTTTACTATAAATTCATCAATTTTGGACAAAATTTACAAGTTTTTTAAAATTTTTCAAGTAAGTCGAGTGTTTAAGGTCATTCTTGACATAAATATATGATGTATAAAAATTAATTTCATATAAAAGTTATTTTTAGCTATTCACATCATTTTACATTGATTTCTTTTTGATTATTAAAAAATCAAATATGCAGCTATGTTTATCATGTTCAGTAGTATAAAAATTAGAAGTTTTTAGACAATTACAGAATCACTACATTAAAAAATAACTATAGATGTCAGTTATAATATGGTTGTCTTATAATGTGGGTTGGATTCCTACCCTGCAAACCCACATAATAATCAGGGAGTACTATATTGTATATAGAGCTCTCAAATACAGTAATTCAACAGAAAATGTACCATAAATTATATTTCAGCTCTGATATATTGAATATCAGAATCATATTATAACAGCATCTTTTGCTAAAAAGTCAGATCATATAGCCAACTTTTAGTTTAGAAGATAGTTTAATCTGAATATATTTACTACTTTCCATCTTAATTTTTTTCTAAAATATAATAGAAGCTGCTTATTGTAATCTCAGATATTGTTATCAAGCATTTAATTTTATCAAAATTTATGGTCCTGAATCATCCATATTAAAATGCATTATAAAAACTCTGCTTGTAGTAATCAGTTATTGCTATCAATTATTGCTATCAGAATCAGTACTTATGAAATACAGGTAGGCCTCCATTAGTGCGAATAATTGGTTCCACGAATTTCTCGCACTATTCGAAGTATTAACTCTATGTAAAATATGATAATTGGTTCTTGCTTTGTGAGATTCTGTCCATTAGCCAACCTTCACGATGAATAACCACAATACTAACTTAACACTAACTGTTTAAGAAATATTTATTTTCATATTTTATATCGTTATTCATCATCTAAATTAATAACTTACCAGCTTTTGCTTGAATGTTCGCTTTACTAATCGGTATGCGCTTTTGGTTGCAGTCTTCAATCCATACAGCTAAAAGATGCTCCATTTCTATTACAAAACTTCTATTTCTTGTAGTTGTTTGCAAACCACAATAAGTCGATGCAATTTTACTTTTCTCCTGTATTTCGTTTGCATGTTTTATGATATTCTCCATACGGTAGATTCAGGCATTTTGAGATCTTGTCCTATTGTAGATAAGAGGACACCATTAACCGGGATAGCTCTTCCGGATACGGGTTTCGATTCCGTATTACGTGATTGCCAGCTACGACGGAGAGCGTAAGAAGTTACATTTTGTGATTGCCAACTACGACGAAGAGCGTGGAAGTAAGTTAACTTTTCAATTAAAATATAATTGTTAGAGAAGGTGGAAGTAAGTTAACTTTTAAACTAAAATATAATACGTTACCATATAGAAAAATATAAATAAATAAATAATAGAGTGCATAATAAAATAAAAATAGGACAGGGCCAAGTTAACTTCCTCACAAGCTCTTTTATACATCTGACCCATCTTCACTCTTTTTCCTGGGGACAACTGTTATTCTCATAACATAACGTCCTGATGGGTCAGGTAACATTCTTAACACGACATTTGAATAAACCATCTTGAATTTATTACCTTTCAAAGAACAATAAAGCAATTCGATACATCCTGTTTTTCGATCAAACTGCATCATTAAATTAAATATAATTTCGACTCGTCTCCACAACAGAAAAGGGGGGTTTCCGATCCCCACAATATAATTCAGAATACCATTTTATTATATATATTTAATTTATAAAATAATATTTTACTCGAGGTTATAAACTTTATAAAAATTAAAATTTAAAATTGAAGAATCTACAAAAATCTAAAGCTAAGAAATTGCATAAATTTATTAATCAATTTTACTAACCAACTTAATACAGTGATGCCTCACAATTTGATACTAATCTGTCGCCGAAGTAATGTTGAATTGCGGGACAATATTTCCCATATAAGATTATGTAAAATAGGTTAATTTGTTATTGGTCCCCATCCCACTCCCCTAACGGGTGAGATGAGAGAGATATATACTATATTATTTACAATAATACTCAAAAACTAGCACTATATTGCAGAAATTACTTTATTTTTACAAACGTTTTCAACTCTCCTTCAGGGTCATCATCAGGTTTAATAATGACTTTCTACACAACAAACTTATAAGGTAGACTTTCTTACCCCCTCGTTTTACACATAGGAAAAATAAAGTAAAATAAATTTTAGCAGGAAAAATAAAGTAAATCACAAGAACTTAAAGCAGGAAAAAAAAAGTAATTTCTGCAATATAGTGCTAGTTTTTGAGTATTATTGTCTTTCAATAGTGCAGAAACAGAAGAATGCAAAGAAATATATTATTTACTTTATTATATGATTTTTACTATTGTATAACATACTAAATTATGCAAGATACTAATTCTTTTTCTTCTTCTTCAGTTTCTGTTATGGAGGGTATAGCGGTAGCTTTTTCCTCCGATGACGATGATCATATACGTAGTCTAGTTAAAGCGATTAGTGGTCCGGATGTATGTTTCTAATCAGGAAATATGAGTTGTAGTGTCCGTGTTGTGGACAGGCCAGTATAGCTGATCTCAGTGCCGGATTACCCATTAGCCGAAGTAGGCAATTGCCTATGGGCCCCTAATGACTTTCTACACAACAAACTTATAAGGTAGACTTTCTTACCCCCTCGTTTTACACATAGGAAAAATAAAGTAAAATCAATTTTGTATCAATTTTATAAGTCGCACTAATCGAAATCGCATTATTCGAACTTGCAATAATCGAGGCCTACCTGTACTGTATTTATAACTAAAAAATATTGCAGATATTAAAATAAGCAATGTTTTTTGTTAATTGTTCATTTATTATTTTATTTTCATCACAATCTAGATAAAAAAATAAGAAAATTCAATAATAAATACTCATTCACCTTTTAAAATAATGTAGGTTTGACTTAAGTGAAAAAAATATGATTTTTGAATGTTTTTTTTAATTAACAAATTTTAGATCAGTATAGGTTTTTAATTTAATAAATTCATACAAGCAAATATGACAGCTTTTCAAAACTTCACAGTGCCTTTAGCAGTTTCACACAATGCATGAGCCATACTTCTTGCCCCTTTGAATGGTATGGCCTTGTATATTGCCAGATCTGGTAATTTTTAATGTTTTTTTGATGACAAAATATTATATAGTTTAAAATTGTTCATATAGAAATTTAGCAACTTTATAATTCCCTTTAATGAAAAAAATTATTATTTTTGATATAAGAATTTTCCTATTATTGCTCTAATACATCATGATTTTCTGTAAACTGGATTTGGCAATATTAACTATAAGTGTAAATAATTTAACTTCACTTTTTCACTAACTGATTACATAATACACAATATAAAGTTCAACAAGTGTCTATCGATCCATTACAGTGCTTATTATAATTATCTTTTAATCTAATTTTCATTTTTTTCATTTTATAAGCCCCACATCTATCTTTTTTTTCAGGAGTCTTGAAGAAAACACTAAATTGAGGTTACATTGTATATACAACATAAGTATATACTGTATATATATAATAAAAAAAATCAAAAATTGTACTTTTTTGACATGCACCACTTTTATTAAATTGGATCAATTCCAAAGTGATTCTAATAAGCAGCTTCTATATTTAATTTTACATAGTCATAAATCTACCCGCTTTCCTAATAAAATCATATAAAGAACAAGTATTATTAGTAGGAAAAAGATTTTTATTCATGTGAAAACATTTTTGATCTCGCTTACAAACCCTCATCAGTACAAAAATAATCAAATGGACACTATAGAACATGTTAATTCAATGATATTTAAAATACAAAAATTAGTTAATTTTAATGCTTAAGTAATTTTTGCATTTGGAGTTAGTATTTGGAAATTTAATTGGACGCTTGTAATTGGAAATTTTCCCTTATTTGTTATGGTTTATGAGATAGGATTTATGTGTACTAATTTGCATAATCAGTTTATTTGAAGGTCATCATCAGATAGCCCACCCATGATTTCCTATTTATTGATATTAATCTGTTGAGCACCTCTGCCGTGAATAAACGGCATGTGCAAATAACAACTGCACATCAACTGCATGCCTTTGCCATGTTTACACAGCAAGATTGTGCAACGTTTTAATAAATTAATTTTCTGCTTATCTATAAATGATTTTTTAAATTTAATTTATGCATATCTTTATCAGCAATATACTTTTATTACTACTTTCGAATACGAACTGATAAAAATTTTTTATTTGTTTTTTGTTTATTTTTTCTTTCTTATTTGGTATATTGAAAGAGTTTTAATTTACATAAATTCAGTCTAAATTCTTATAAAATGATTTATTTTATTCAAAAAGTAGTTTTTAGTTAAATTCTTTTTATTGAATCGCTCCTGTATTTAGCGACAAGCTGTAAAATCTACTTAACATATGCTGCTTAAGCCTATATAGATGCCTATATAGCCTTCTATAGATGTCACGTCACGTGGAAAAAACATCTGTGCCCCTTGCCGTATATACACGTCAAGGATGTGGAACTTTTTATATATTAATTTCTGCTTATCCATAAATGATATTTTAAATTTAATTTCTTCATATTTTAGAGTGTTGTTATTACTATCGAATAACGATTGACAAGATTTTTTGCTCGTTTTTTATTTATTTTTTTTCCTTCTTATTTGGTATACTGAAAGTATTCTGAACCTACATAAATTCAATCTAAATTCTTATAAAATGATTAATTTTATTCAAAGAAGTATTTTTTTTCTTTGAACACTCCTGCTTTTAGTGCCATGTTATAAAATCCATATGTTTCCTATGCCATATATATACATCATGCTGAACTTTGACAAGAATACACATCAAAAAGTGTATATATACATCATGGTTATGAAACTTATAAATTAGTTTCTGCTTATCTATAAATGCTTTTTGAAAATTATTTCTTCATATTTTTGACTCTTATTATTAGTGCTTTTGTCGGACTTTAACTTTAAAGGTAAAGCAGTGTTAGTGATTTTTGTTATTAATATTTTAGAGTATTGTTATTACTATCGAATACCGATTGATAAGATTTTTTGCTTGTTTTA
The DNA here is from genome assembly GCA_000484575.1 of Olivierus martensii. Lineage (NCBI taxonomy): Eukaryota > Metazoa > Arthropoda > Arachnida > Scorpiones > Buthidae > Olivierus > Olivierus martensii. Next base: position 13,153 of record AYEL01068913.1, on the reverse strand, counting down.
TTTATTTATTTTTTTCCCTTCTTATTTGGTATATTGAAAGTATTCTGAACCTACATAAATTCAATCTAAATTCTTATAAAATGTTTTATTTTATTCTTAAAATATTTGTTTTTGTTGGATTGTCCTGCTTTTATAGTGTCAAGTTGTAAAATCCATATGTGTACTAATTGATTTTACAGCACTATCCTCCTCTATTTCCTGTTTCTTACTCACTCTCTCCTTTATTTTGTTTGTAAACTGGACTATCCTCCTGCTTTTAGTGTCAAGTTGTAAAATCCATATGTGTACTAATTGATTCTATAGCACCATCCTCCTCTACTTCCTGTTTCTTACTCATACTCTCCTTTTATTTTGTATCCTCCTCTATTTCCTGTTTCTTACTCACTCTCTCCTTTATTTTGTTTGTAAACTGGACTATCCCAATATTCTAACTTATTGCTTTCCTATATTATTTTTTTTTCTTAGAGAACTCAATTTGCACTGGTCTTCAATTTGTTAAGGTCACATATTTTTCTCCTCCGTTTTCTTTGTTCGAAACAATCCGATTTCCAAATATATTCCTGATTTCAATTCAATTTTTTCTATTTATTATTTGTAATTTAATTTATTTTTCATAGCTAATTCCAGATTTATTTCGATAGCCAGCTTTTATTTCTAAAAAATATTTAGTATTCTGCACTTCTGAAAAGAAAGTTTTGATAGTCGTAGTACTTAGTATTTTTTATATTATTTGTATACATTGTATTTGTTGTATATATTTTTTATGAAAAAAATTTGATAAATTTTATATATATTTATAAATTTCTGTTCAAGTTTATTATTAAATTTAATAAAACGATCATTCACCAGAAAAAAGTTATTACAAATATTTTTTACAATTTTTTCATAAAACGTAAATAAATTTTATGCGCTTATACTATATTCCTGTTCAAATTTATTAATAGGAAATTTGATAAAACATTTTAAAAATAAATTTGTTAAATAATTGAAACTTAACCAAATATCTTAATAATCTTTTGTTGACTTCAAGTTGACCTTATCAATTTAGGTCAGGTTAAATGGCTTAGGGGGAATTGTCAGTCGACTTTGAAGGACTAAGCTACAGAAACATCCAGTTTGATATCAGAAGTCAAATATAAATTATAGTAAGTCTTCAATGAAAATAAATAACGGATTATAATTTAAAGATTACAAGAGAAAAATTAAAGAAATTTTGATTCAAATTTATGGATATTTATAAAAAAACTAAGAAAATAGAAACGAATGCAAACAATATTCCAGCATTTTAAATGGGCATGGCACGCAAGCAATTAGATCGTTGGCTAGCAATTATATTGTCATTTTCTTCCCAGGAAATTTCTATGCCACCTACTAACATAGAACTAACTATTATTGGTTGAATAAGTATTTTCTAAACCAATAAAGCAAATCATCATAAAATATATAGCTGTAACTGTAAAGGGGACGGATTTATACCTCACAACAAATTTCTCGGAAAAAATACTATATTTTTATAAAATAAAACAAAAAATAATAATAATATGTAGAAAAACAATATCAGATAGTGTAAATAATTGCTTATAACTGATAATTTCTATAAATTTATGCATATTTTGTATGCGAATATAACACAATAATCCAGCTAAAATAATTAACATATGTTAAGTTAGAAAAACAATTTTACATCAAAATATGGACCGATTTTAATCATTCATAGCTTGTTTTCTTCAGGAGAGATGTGTGTATCTAATAAAAGCAATAATTTCAATGGAAGATTAAACAATCACAAAAGACAAACATATAAACTTTTACCTAATATAGGCAACGAATACTTTGGCAAATAAAAAAATTAAAAAACTAATTAAAGAGTAAAAGAGAGATAGAATCTTTATAAACACAAAAAATTTTTGAATTTTTTGATGGAAAATAAGAGAGAGATGAATTTTTTTATATTTATGAATATTAATTAGGCTTAATTATAAAAAACAGCAGGCACGTTGCTTCAATTGCATAAATTGATTATGGTTGGCATTCCATAGGTTAAAAAATATTCATCAAACTGATTGAAAAAATGAATTTATTTATTATTCATTTAAATGTTCAAATAAGAATTTTTTTAAATCAGATAAATTTAACAGAATATAAAGCTAAAATAATAAAATGTTCAGATATTCCTCTAATAAATAAAGTGTTTAAACAATTTCTTTTCTTATCTAGTTTGTTTATTAAAGCTCAAAAGTAATAATTATTATTATTAATGTTTTCACAGAAATGAAGAATGAATCTAAGACAAGATTTTTGAATATGCTTAAACTAAATATTGTCAGTTGAATAACCTGGGATTGTAATAAAAAGTATAAAATAGAAACTTTATTAATTCTATATGGTATCTTATAGTCTGTAACAGCGGTTCTCAACCTTTTTGACGGACGACTCAACATTTTTTTTAAAATCATACTGCAACCCAATTGTTTATTTTATAATATAAAATAAAAAAAAGATAGTATATCAGCACGATACTGTATGTACTCGAATTAACTTATAGTACAATGGACTACAATGTATTACTCACATACAATGAAATATAACTATGAACTGTAAATTAAAAACATATACTGTAATTCTTACACTTCAACAAAATACAAAATATGATTACTAATTTTAACACACTAAATGAATAAACTGACTACTTAAAAAAATGGTAATGTACATACAAAGTTATTATATTGCTGTTCTGACAACTGATAATTACACACTAGTTCAAAACTAGGAAAACTGGGAAGTTGAATGTACCAATGAATGCTGGGATGGGCAAAACAAACATGCGCATAGGCAAGTTACATTCACAATGTCAAAATTAACTTAAGAAATTAACGTACCAGAAATTAACATCATTCAGAACCTCATAATTAATTTTCAAAATTAACACAAGAGACATTTTTTTCTATTTATTTTTTTCATTTTTATTTCAGAATTTTATCAATTCCTCTGCAACCCATTAAAAATTTAACATGACCTAAAAGTTGAGAAACATGGGTCTGTAAGATAAGAAATATGAAAGCAGGATAGAAGATATAAACTGTCGCTTCTCAGAAGAACAGATAGCCTTTTATCCCTTTTCAGATTATTTTATCTAGTGAATAAGAAGCTGATATGTAGTTTATAATGTTTTTAGATGATATTAGTTGTTTTGTATCAATTTTATATTGATAAGATTCAAAATTAAAAAAGATAAAAAAAATACAATTTCAGATTTCATTATTTGCTGTCATACAATAGTGAAAATATTGAAAAGATTGTCATGTCATTTTATGGTTTTCAATTAAAAAGCATGACAATAAGAAAAGGCAATTTTTTTTTTATAAAACAGTAGATGCAATCTAGTTTATATGATTAAAGCATTTTTTAAAAAACATTTTTAAATTGAGGCCTAAACTGCTATTGACTTAAGTAGAAAAATTATAATGCATTCTTGAGCCTGAAAACTTACTCATTTTTCATTGAAATATTTTGACATAACATCTAGTTTCATAGACAATGGCAAAATTACAATAATAATCATCATTAATTTTCATGATGTAATCTAAAGAAAGGTAATTTTCTTAAAGAAAGTCCATAATAAATAGTGTTTTTGTAACTACTCAGTAGTGTCAGTTTCTGTAGTTCAATCTAACAATAAGAATGGCACCAAATTTGATAGAGGGATTAATCAAAACATAGGATGTAGTGTGAGGAAGTTAACTTTGACCTGTCCTATTTTATTATATTATGCACTTTATTATTTAGCATTATTTTCTTATTATGTAATGTATTATATTTTAGTTTACGAGTTAACTTACTTACACCACCTCCGTCGTCGTTAGCAATCACGTGATACGGAATCAGGAACAGTCCTCCGGAGTAATGACGTCATCATCTAATCTGAGTTATTTTACCACTGATCTAATCTAATCTAAATACTTTTACCACTGATCTGATATGAGAAAGTAAGAATGTCCCTACACGACGCTCTTCCGATCTTGATCCAATATGTGAATATAAGAATGATCTTAGGTTCTACCACTGATCCGATATAAGAATATAAGAATGATCTTGTATCAATGTTTTGTTCATATATAATTAAATTGTAAAGAGGATGACATGAATTGAATACTCTTAAGCTAATAACTTTAAACTTGTTACAAAGTATGTAAATGAAGCAGCACGGGACTGTAAGTCATCCAGTATAAAAGCCTATGAAAAACAGCAATCGATGAGGTGTTGTCGTGACGTAAAGTTGGCGAAGTGACATTTGAGTTCTTGTAAAGATCGACTATTGTTTGAAGTTTGTATTGGTGGTGGAGGTAGTAGATTTTAGTAGTATTTAAAGTTCTTTTCTTTTGTGAATAATTGACTGTTGATATTTGAATTGGATTAAACAAGTTTTGTTGATTATTTGATTGTTGCTTTATTATAGTTCCAATAAAGCATTTATTAACACTTTTTTAAGTGTTCTGAGTCTAATAAATTTCATATTTTTTGTTATCTAACTTGTTTGAGAATTTATTCCAATTATTGGCATAAGTTTCTAACATCGTTTTGTTCGTTCTACTTCTAACACTTAATCAGTACTTTTAGTTATAAGTTCCGATTTCCGGTTTTGTTTTGTCAGTTAGACAGTACATTGTGTTAAATATAATTAACTACAAAATAATCTAAGTTAGAGTTTAGTGTTTTAGATTGTTTTGAAGTTAATTATATTTAAGTTAGAGTTTAGAAAAAAACCTGAGCTCAGGCCGAACTCTGGATTGCAGAGTCATTAGAACGAAAAAGACCTGAGCTCAGGCCGAACTCTGGATTGCAGAGTCGCTAGACCCTTGTTAGATTGTTTTTGAAATTAATTTAGTATTAAGTTAGAACTTAGTACTGAGCTCAGGCAGAACTCTGGAATTTGCAGAGTCGCTAGCTGAAAGACCTGAGCTCAGGCCGAACTCTGGATTGCAGAGTCGTTAGAACCGTCCCGTGGGTAAACTGGGATTACCTACGGTTGTGAGGAAGTTAACTTGGATTGAGCGAGGCCGAACTCTGGAATGCAGAGTCGTTAGAACCGTTAGGCTTAGTTTATAATTATTGTTATTGATATTCGTCCTAATCAGCGACTTTGCAGAAGGATTCCACAAAAAACATGTAGTTTAATAACAAACACCATGTATGTTGACTATAGCATAGAAATGAGCACACTGCATAGTAAAAGTGTCTTTTACAAGGGTATTGTTATATGATTGTCATAAGTACTGAAACTATTGCATATACTATATTTTGTAATATATTTCATAATCTTGAGCTAATTAGAAGTTTCTTATTTCAGAGATTCAAATAAAAAAAATTCTAATTATAAAGTGTTTTTTTTTATGTAATGTCCACTATCTTGAAATGTTATCATAAAATGTTAAATGACTGTGTAGTTTACACTATATTTGTTGCTAGAGCATTCCGCTATCATAATACAAATAGTCCTCGACTTATGATAGGATTTGAAATCGAATCTTGTCATAAGTTGAAATGGCCATAAGTCATAAATGCCCAAAATTTATGGATTTCTCATACTGATGTTTACTAGAATAATATATTATCTTAAAAAAAACAAAAAAATAGAACCAGACTTATTTTCTATGAAATTTAATGCTGATATTCCATTATTGAAGAAACGTTGACGCAAAAACATTTAAACCAACAGTATCAACTATTTTTTTTTTTTCAAGCAGAAGACGGCATACGATATCGGTCTCGGCATTCCTGCTGAACCGCTCTTCCGATCTTGATTACATCACTATCATAAATATGAATGGTCATAAGTCAAGATAGTCAGAGATCAAAGATTACTTATATTTAAAATTCTTGAGTTTTTGAAATTTTCTGTAATGTGAAAATGAAATAACATATTTGCAAATATGAAAGTTCATAACTTGAGGAGTCTTTGTATCTAAATAATTCATTTTGTTCAATTTAATGCTCCATCTATTGTATTAATTAAAATATACAATAACAAATTGTAATATCTGCAAAAGTTTCTTTTCATTATCCTTTTTTAATAATAATTATTAGTGATTGTGCTCAAGATTCCTGTCTCGAGAAATGTTGAGATTCATAAGAAAATTTCATTCCAAATTCTTGAGAAAAGTTCTTATAAATCTCAGGAATTAAAAAAAATTCAGCAAATTTGTATCCTAAAAATTTTATAGCAGATACATTAATTATTTTTTGCACTCTCTTGATCCTGTGATGTCTTTGAGTCAATAAACTAAGCAAATAAGTTATGTGGTTTATTTGCATTGCTTCTACTAACTTCATATTAGAGAAAAAATTATCTGAAACTAATCAAAATAATATTTAAAACAGGCATATAAACCTAAAATAACACATAAATCAACAAACTGTACAAAAATAATTCATTTTATTGCAATTTTAATTGATTTCTATTATTGTAGATCTGCCATGTTATGCTGTAGGAAGATTTGTGATGATGTTTATATAATAAAGCCAAAACAATTATTTGGTTTTTGCCCCATTCAACAGTTGATCAGATTAACACTTACATCTAATGATATCTATGGTAAATAGGGGATATAGTGTGATGTGATCTAATAAACTATATCAAAGAATAAGTAAATAGCTAGCCCTTAATCATTCTCCAAAACTATCTTCACTTAATAGCCAGCTACTATAGAGCTCTCTTAGAAAATTACATAGCCAAAATAAGAGGGTCCTAAACTTTTCCTGACAGGTATATGTGTTGGTCTAGATCAGAGCTGTCCAATCTGTGGCCTGTGGGCTACATGCAGCCCAACATAAAATTGTAAATTTCCTTAAAACATTGAGATTTTATATACTTTTTCTAATTTTTGAAATTTGCTGCAAAATCATTAAATATCCCACTAATAAAGAAAAAGAAATTTATTTCATATTTATATTAAAACACAAAAAAAATTATGAAGTTAATGAAGCTTTTATTATTTAAATATATATCAATATTTTCTATTTCCATTTTCTAAAATATTTCTTATTTCAGCAACTAAGACTTCTTGATCTGCTCAATGATTTAAAAAAATTTCTGAACAAAAAAAAAAAAAATAAAGATTATTATGCTACAATATTTTTGCTTATTTGTCATAATGGATATCATATATTGTACATTATTTACTAACCTTTTGCTTAACAGCTATTATTAGAATTAGTATATTTTATATGTGGTCCAAGACCATTTCTTTTCTTCAAATGTGGCCCAAGGAACCCAAAGGTTGAACATTCCTGGTCTAGATAGTCAAATATAGTGACGTGTAAAAAACAAGCAGTCGTATATGCTAAAAAGCTCATATACATCTACATAAGTTTGGATACAAAAATTCCATTTCTGGAATTTTTGTATTTAAACATAGGACCCATTTAACAGATCAGTAAGAGTAAAACTGTCAGTAATTGTAAAACAAGTACGATTATTTTTTCAATATTATTGAAATTTAATTATATTGAAAAAACAGATCACAGTATTAAATAAAAACAAATATTGGGTTATTCGGAAAGTAATTTCGTTTTTTCATAAAAATGAATGACAATTTTTTTATAGTATATAAATATTTTAATTAATTATATATTGACCATTTTGGTCCAACACATGTTGCCTTCTTTCTGGTAGTAGCATGATTCCATGTTCATAGAATTTCTGATATTTGCTTGCAAAAAAACTGAGCCAAGTGATTTTTGACATCCTCATTTAAACTAAGTATTTTGCAGTGTAAAGAATTCCGTAAAGACCGGAATAAGTAATAATCGGAGGGTGCCAGATATGGCAAATATGGTGGGTAGCACATCCTATCCAAGTTGTAATGGCTCCTGGTGAGTCATCAAACTTGTATGAAGTTTGGCATTGTCATAGTGAAACACTATGTCTTTTCTGTTAATCAATTCTGGCTTCTGTTTGATGGATCATTCAATTTGTCCAATTTGTGGCAGTTACACTTCTGAATTAATTGTGGAATTGTATGGAAGAAGCTCAAAAAAACAAATCTCTTGAAATCCCACCAAACAGAGCATCATTTTTTTTATGAATATGGTGTCTCAGAGTGCTTTGAGCCGGTTCATTTCTTCTGCTCCACGATTGCTTGCATTCAAGTTTGTTGTAAACAATCTATTTTTCATCAACAGTTATGATCCGCTTCAGAAAGGGATCATTTTCTTCATGTTTGAGCAGCATATCACAGATGTCGATGCAATGGAACAAATCTTTTTTTGAGAACATGTAGAACCCAAATATTGACATTTCAACTGGTTGTGAACAGTTGAATTCAATAAATTCAATCTTGTATCAATTTTTCATGTTGTTATTCAGCAGTTTGCTTCAACCAATACTTTTATTTTGTCATCATTAGCTTCAACTAACTTTCCTACCCATGGTGCATCTTTAACCCTTTGCGCTCCTGAGTCAAGACGTACTTGACAGGCCGATGACCTGCTACAACTCCTCTGTCAATAACGTCTTGACAGGGCCTGAGTCCCTTATCTTTACTTATATTAAAGAAATAATTTTCAAAATATGTCATATTTTTCATTGTTTTATCATAGTAACCAAAATTTTGCCAAAATTTGGATTTTTAATTAAATTTTTAATTAATTTTTTAATCGTTTTATAATCGGATTTACTAATATAACGCCATCTTTGGACCACCAAAAGTTCAAGAACGGATTGTCCGACTTGCTTTTATCATATTCCACATTTCCTTCTTAGTTTACCTTTACTTTTTATCATGTTCCACATTTCCTTCTTAGTTTACCTTTACTTTTTTTTACAGATATCTTGATCCAATTAATTATAATTTGGGAAAGTTTGGCCCCTTATAAATAATATGATTTTAGCGCTTTTTCACGCATAAAATTCGATAAATTAATTTTATTTAAAAGTTTATAAATTTTAACTTTTCAGAGAAACAAAGTTATTCAAGTGGTTCAACTATACCACTTGATTTAAATTTATAAATTTTAACTTATCAGAGAAACAAAGCGACCTATACCATGCTTGACGATCAACTTATCAGCGAAACAAAGCGACCTATACCACACTTGACGATTGACAAACTTATCACAGAAACAAAGCGATCTATACCACGCTTCACGATCGACATGGAAGTCGGCATCCTAGATTCTGGCGGGAAATATCTAACGGTTTTTCGAAATCAGCTGATAAACAGCGAAACAAAGCGACCTATACCACACTTGACGGTCGACGCGGAAGTTGGCGTCCTGATTCTGGCGGGAAATATCTAACGGTTTTTCAAATCAGCTGATTGTTTATATTAGCTATATTTTAAAAATTGCACAAAAATTTAAACAAAGTTATTTTTGTGTAATCCCTAGTCGAAACAAGTAATTTGTAGACAGGGGTGTATAATTATCGTCAAACAACGTCCATTTAAGGTCAACTACATGACTTTATGCTCTGGGCGAGTTACATTATTTTAAATAGGGAGGAGAGCCATGAAAACCTGTCCCCTGCCCAAAATCATGAATAATTTGAAAAATTATGTATTGTTTACATATGCAAATTAGGCCTAATTGCTTTTGTATTTTTTTTCTCTTATTCTTTTGATTCTTCATCCAAAACTAAAACAGGGTATCAGAGAACAGTATATTGCCGACAAAATCCAATTTTTTCATGGCAAAATATTAAAATGCAAAAAAATTATGGCAAAAAACAAAAAATCATAATTTTTTTAAATAGACGCGCTAGAGAGGTAGACTGTTAAAAAAATTTTTTTAGGAGCGCAAAGGGTTAACATCAAAATTGTCAGAATGAAATTTTGCAAACCAGTTTTGGCACTGGCATTCTGTTAACACATCTTCTCCCTATAATTCACATAACTTTTTTCTTGTTGAACAGCATTCTTACTTTTTCAGTAATAAAAAAGCAAAACATGCCAAAAATCTCCATTTTATTTTCCATTTTTAATAGGACACAAAAAGAAAAAACTACTGCACAGAATAAAAAAAAATTTATAAATATACCTTGAAACGTCAGCTGTTGAAATTTATAATGACAATATGGCTTAGAATGAAATTGGCGGGTAAAAATAAAACTAATGCCACTGGTGGGAAAAACAAAATTACTTTCCGAACAACCCAATATAAAACAATGCATTATTATTTGTTTTCATTCTGCATGATTTTTTTCTACCTCATTTTGTTTTTATTCTTATTAAAAACAGGTATTTTTTTTAACTAAATTTTTTTTAGAATCTCGAGATTCTAGAGAATTTCTGAAAGGGAATCTCAAATCTCTAGAAATAAATTAAATTACTAATTCGAGAATTCCCAAATCTCGAGAAAGCAAAAAGTTCAGGAAAACACAATCATTAATAATTATAATATCAACTATAATTATTATTGTATCATTTAAAAAAAACAATAATAATCAGAATTTGAATTTATACATCAATTAACCTGTTGGAGTCTTATGATTAAACTTTCATCATGGAAGTGGAAAAAACAAATAAAATTCAACCCTGAGTTATATAATGCAGCTATTGCAGAGCGATTTTTTTTTATGTTTATCAAGTAAAAATCCATGCCTCTGATGATGGGTCCTAAATTTTCTGATTGCCAAAATTTCTTTTTAAATTCCATTCTAAAGATAGAAAATATGAATGGATTGTATTCTGGTAGAATTTGGACTATTTTTCATTGAATCTTATCAATTTTGCTTTCTATTCTATTATATTAGAGTATTCTTATTCTAATTTTGGAGTGAGATAAATTTATTTTTGAAATTTTAAATAAAACATGGAATTTTAGTATGATAAGCTGTAAAATTGATAAAATTGAAAAAAATTTTGCCAATAATACAAAAATTTTGGTTAATTTTGTTAAAATATTTATATTTTTATTTATTTGGTCATTTATTGTTTTAATTTTACAGATAATTTAGTAAAATATGAGAAAATCCTAATGTAAACAACCCCAAGCTAAAAAAGGGGTGTGGCACTTTTGTTTTATGGCATCATTTCGTAGGAAATCGCAGCCAAGCCTACTTTACTGCATTGCATGTGATATTGGGTATAATGTATCAAGAAAGTATCTTAAAGCCAATTAGAGTAAAGTAGAAAATGTTATAGTTGTTTATGTAAGATTGTGGATGGTTTTCATATACTGTATATCATGTTTTTGATTATAAATTCGAAAATTTATAAAAAATTAAAATAAAAATTATTGAAATAAAAAGAAAACATATCAATAAATATATATTATTAAAAAAATGCCAATATTTTTAAAAATTTTTGTCCCTTTCCATCTACTTACTTAATGAAAATTTGCATATTATTTCATTTTTTAGAGACAATTTTTTTAAATATCTGATTTTCTTGATTCATACCTTATTTTATTTACAAGACTTGCCACTATCAGAATTTACCAAACATTTTGTTGGATAGCTAAGATTTCATATAAAAAAAATCATGTTTTCTCTGATCTCATATAATGAATGATAAATTGTGAAAGAAATAAAATTCAAAAAATTTCTTATATTGTAAACAATTGCAGATTTCCATGGGTTAAATATCATTTTATTAAAACTTTATATAATTTTCATGAATATTGAAAAGCATTGCATGCTGAAACATTTTTGAAAATCTGAATAAGAGATTAAAATATTGCAAGTTTACCAGCATAGTAAATTATAATATTAAATGTACAAAATGAATTTTCCTAAACTTTTTTCATATTTATTATCTGCTACACAGAAAAATTTATTTAAAAGAATATGTATTATTATTGTCAGCATGCAAAATTTATATTATTCACTAGTGATACATATATAGTTGCATTTTGTATTCATCTTTAACAAAATAGAGAATTATGAGAAAAAGGAAGATTTTGCAAGGAAATATGTATTTACCTTTATTACCATATTTATTTTTTAATGTCTTTTGTTGTTTAATGTAATTTAAGATTGTTTGATTAAAGACACTTTTCTATCTAACAGCATAATCAAATCTAAAAGAATAACTCAATTCCATGCATGTTAGATAAGAAAGAGTTTGCTTTGACTTTTGAAATTATAGTAAAAGCATATAAAGCATTATAATTAATATCATAATTATATTGATCACTATAAATTATATTATTATAAACTATATTATATCTGAATTTAATAAAAATTTGTTTTATTCAAAATTATATCTCACCTCTGCAATTGTTTTTGTTTGATGTTCTGCTACTTCTCTTAATTTATTTACCCAAAATTGTCTTTCTTTGGCATCATTTCCTATAAAAATTACCACAGAACAAAATTAATATTTGAATAAAAAAAACAGCACTTCTTGCAGTAAAGTATCAAACTAAATTTATTAGCTTAAATACATGCAATTTGATACTTTACTGCAAGAAGTGCTGTGTTTTTTATTTAAATAATTTTAGTTAAAGCAGTTTAATAGTATTGTTAATTAATATTTGATTTACGAAATATTATATAAAGATTATTTATTCTATTTAATATATTTCAACAATTAAAAAGATAAATAAAGTAAGCTATTATACATGACATCATGCAATACAAGTTCACAATTGATAAAATAATATTAAAAATTCAAAATGCAAATTTTTATCAAAATTTCCTAATAAAATTTCTGTTTTATTAAAAACAAATTTTATTTTAGTAAATTTATTAAATACTAGATAAGGGGACAAACCAAAGCAGAAAGCATAATAGTAGCAATTATAGTCCGTCCCAGATTGAGTTGAGAGCTAACCTAAGGTGTGCTTTGTCTGTGTTGTTCCACTTTAAGAAGTAACTCTTGGAATGATTTCCTTTATAATATGTTTAATTTTTACTTCAAGAGCATATTTTGTTATCATTTTTTGAAATTTTAAATATATTTTGCATTTTATTGGTTGATAGACAATATAATATAACTTTACAGCACTTAAGCAAGGTTAAATTTTATTTTGGTAAAGCACTTTCGGACTACATTCAAGTCCCTTGTCAGTACCAGCTTCTCCGAACCCACTTTTAAATAGATATTTAAAAGTGGGTTCGGAGAAGCTGGTACTGACGAGGGACTTGAATGTAGTCCGAAAGTGCTTTACCAAAATAAAATTTAACCTTGCTTAAGTGCTGTAAAGTTTTATT
>AYEL01068911.1:0-30337 GCA_000484575.1 Olivierus martensii | reverse complement strand
TCTTCCGATCTTTATATAGTGAGTTATTATTAAAAATACTTACAGCTAGATGTACACTTCCTCTGGGTATTTTCTTGATTTCATTCATCTAAAAATTTTTAGAAATATAAACAAATATAAAAATCAATAATGTAATTTATATTTTTGTTTATTCAAATGTAAAATCTGATCAAAAAGATTCTCTTTCTAAATTTATTAGGCTAAAAGCACAAAATAAATTCTTCACTTTAACTCTACTAATTGAACTCAATATTCTAATGGTTCTCTCTACTAATTAAATTCAGTATTACAATGCTTCTATAAGTATATCAAAGCATCCATATAATTACTTTATTTTTTTATTTGATTATTATTTTCTAGGTTGTTTGTATTGCAGTTCATTTGTTAACTATCCATTCTTAAATATTTAAGAAATGTAATCATTAGATAAACCTTTAGAAATGGAAATTAGATTGCACTATCAATACACAAATTTCTAAAATATTAGATTGATGCATAATATCATAGCATTCTGATGTGGCCTGCAACACTGCATTGCTGTTCATTTGTTTACTGTTTTTAATTGTCACTGTTTACTTTGGATTGTTGTCTTGTAAATGAGATTGTTACAAATGATTGTTATTTCTTCGCTGTTGAAGATGGAGTGCCAGTGTTGTCTTGTGGAATACGAGCTGTCACCGAGATTGTTACAAACGATTGTTGTTGCTGTTGAAGGTGGAGTGCCAGGTTAAGAAAAATGAACATTTCCGATATATTCTGCTAAGATGGAGTGTCAGGTCGAGAAAAACGAACATTTCCTACATATTCTGTTCTACGAGTTTAACCGAGGTTCAAGTGCAGTAAATGTGGCTAGGAACATCTGTGAACTTTACAAAACTTGGATTGATGTTCCTAAACTCAAAACTAACAGGATTTCTACAGACGGGGGATCCAAAAACTATCCCAACGTTGGCAGGAACCTATTGACAATGACATAGATTACATTGTTGAATAGTTGCTTACTTGATTTGATCAAATTTTTAACTGATTTTTAACTGAATTTCATAAATAAAACACTAAACAAACAAACTTAACAAACCTATATTTAAAATGCTACGGAATTATGCATCAACCTAATATATTCTAATGGCTCATCAATATGGATATCAAATTGAAAAACTATGAAAAGAAAAAAATTTTCATTTAAAATATATTTCAAACTAAGAAATAAATATTATCATAGCATACAATTCAGAAATTAAACAAAATCAAGAAATGAAATTAAAGATTTTCAATATAGATAAAATGATTTAAACGGTATTTGCTGTGGAATGCCATTGTTAACGACCTGCCAAATATCTATGCGATAGATTGAAATAATAATCGTTTAAAGTCCAACTTTATAAAATCCGCTCTGCACTTACCCCACTCCACCTTATACAAATGTCTATTACGCTTTTTAATGTTTTCTAAAAATTTTGATCGGATTTTAAATAAAGAGCTTATTTAGTAATGTTCTAACATATTAGAATATGTTTCTCAGAAAAACTGTTTTCATCTAAAAAATGAATGATATAAATCAAAAAATCTAACCTTAAAAATACAATACCAACAAGTCATTTCGGCCAAGTACAATACTAAGAAATTAGGAATTTTTACAATTTAGATATGACTTGATTGACGATTTAAGAAAATAAAATAATAATGTCAATCAAAGTGGCCTCATTAAACTTTAAGAAATATCATAATTTCTTGGTTTATTTTTGCATATGAAATAGTTTTGATTGGATAATATCCTACAACATTACAGAAATGACCTCGTTTTTGAATCCGTATATATACAAATATGTTTCTTGTTATTTTCCTAAATTATTCATTATAAACTAGAGATAAATTATAAATGCAAGATAAAGATTATAAACTTGAGATAAACCATGTAAAATTTTAGCATCGAGTCGCATAGATTTTAATAACGAGAATGAAAAAATATTACAACTATACTATATGAACTTTATAATAAATTCCACCGGTAAATGTAGATTTTGCATTATATAAAGATCAAATTTGCTCGTAATGAATGATGAGAGTAAATTTGAATCAAAACGGATGCACATGTATGTATTCGAACTAATACTTTTTATACATTAATGTTTTCATGATTCTCATACAAAATTAAAGGAAGCCTAGTCCCATATCTCATAATCTTAAGTTGTATTTCTGCTGATATCGTATAATAGTGGATGGCGAGTGTGGCAGAAAGATTCAAAGACTATCAAGGATTAAGACATAATTTCAAAGACATTCATATGTCAAAATATAATATAATAAATATTTCCATAGAAATCCGTAGAATTTTCCAAAAATTTCTAGATTTATTCTTTTCAATAAAAATTTCGGTGAGGAGTGAATAAATTTTCGTTCCGAAAATGTGGTCCAGAGAAAAAGTTTGGAAACCATTGTCATACGATAATTCTTTCATCACTTAGGTAAACAAGCAAATTTGAATATTTGATAGTTTCACAATAATAAATTATAGAATCAAAAACATTTAATATTACAAAATAATAATTAACCAAGAAATTTGGATATTTGTAACAATTTAGATAATGATTACTTTAATTGATGTTATTGTTTTATTTTTAAATCTTCGACCAAGTGGCCACATTTAAGTTGTAATAAATATCCTAATTTCTTAGCACTGTAATTGGATTTTATTTAACATATTAGTTAGTTTTGATTGTATATAATATATTTTTTAGATGAATATTGTCTTTCTGAGAAAGGCATTCTAACAACAATATGTTACTACACCATTAGATACTCTCTTTATTTTTAATCCGATTGAATTGAAATTTTAAATAAACATTTAGTAAAATAATAAATATACATATATCAAATTTGGTCGAAATTGGTTGAGCGATACAACCTATAGAAGAGTTCATATTGAAAGGACCTCGAATTCCCTTCATTTTGGCCGCATTGGGCAGAATTTTTCAGACATTCTTAAATAATATAAGGAACATTTACATTTCAGATTTGTCGAAATCGATTGAACGGTGTGACCTATAGAGACATTTGTAAAGAAAAAATTAAACTTCTACTTTTAATTTTAGCCCAACCCACCAAAATTTCTAGATTTTATTTGAGCTAGGAATGCCCATATTCCAAATTTGATCAAAAGCGATCCAAACAATGCGATAGGGTAATTCCGGGAGAGATTGCACACATTTTTTAAAATAGATATAATAAGTCCCATGATGCACTGAAAATTAAACTAGGCAATTAATATGATGACCAGTCATGTCTCTGACATGCATACCAAATGTTATATTTTTATCATGTATCATTTAGGCGTTAGAATTTTTTTTGTAAAACATTACATCGCGGCGTCTATCCCGTATGTTACGTGTGGCACGCCGCACCTATAAGGGTGATACGCCGCACATCATAAAAACAGGCAAACTGATTTCTGTAAGCTGCAACTGTTTTTTTTTTGAAACATCTTGTCTCAGTAAAACGGTTTGAGAAAATTAATGTGTGTATACTTTACATTTTATATATTTTTATTACTTTTCTAATGCAGAGGACCTATAATATTACTGCAACAGAAAAGTAGAATTTGTAAAATTATGGATATGTTTAGGCCAGTGGTTCTCAACATTTTTTCTGTTGAGGAACACTTTTTAATATTTTAAAGTTTGGCGGCACACCTAAATATTTTAAATAACAATTTAGATGTAACAACGAATTTTTATTGACAGATTATTATATTTATTTTTATTTATTACATTCAGATTACAGACATACTCGTACACGGAATCATTAAATGGCGGTTCTTATTAAGTTATAACATCATCTGCGGATTTTGTCTTTTTAGAGAAACTATAATTTTAATTTAATTTTTATTCCTTAATTTTTAAATTATGAATAACGACAAAAATTTCGACTATTTGAGGGTTAGATTTTTCTAATGATATCCTGTTTACAGGAATCGGTACAGTGGTTCGACTGCAAAAGGGATATCCAGCCAATCACGTTTCATTATTAATATATATGATTATATATTTATATACATACAATTCATTCTTTAATTTTTCGCGGCACACCTTCAAAAGTTTGGTGGCACACTAGTGTGCCGCGGCACACCGGTTGAGAACCACTGTAACTGAAAATTATAGGCCTAGGTATACTACAAGTATAAAATCTAGTCAATTAACATAAATTCATTCTTTAATTTTTCGCGGCACACCTTCAAAGGTTTGGTGGCATACTAGTGTGCCGCGGCACAGCGGTTGAGAACCACTGTAACTGAAATATATAGGTATACTACAAGTATAAAATCTAGTCAATTAACATAAGTTTTGTTTATTTTATTTTAATTTAGAAATACAGTACAAGTTGAAAAATAAGAAAGTCAATTAACGTAGGCGAAGTTTAGGCCTGTTTCATTAGAATTCAAAATTACAAATTGGGAAACAAAGCCCATTTGACCCATGTCCATCCTCCTTTTAATAGTTCTTTCAGGTACCCCATAGTCTCTTTCTGCTTCTCGAAAAGAAATATCTCCTGCCTCTATCCTAGAAATTGCTTCTCGTAACCTCCCAGGGTCCCACTGTCCACGAGGTTTTACTTCTAATTCCTTTTTTTAAACTGTCGGCATTTTTAAATGGACCTAAAAGGAAAGTTAAAAATGTACATATTTCTACTTATTTTTATAATTATTGTTTAAAATATAAACACAAAAATAAATATTACATAGAACATTTAAACAAGTGTTTTTAGTTTGCAAATGCACGCTCAAACATATATACCTATACCATATAACTTTGCTAAAAATGCTTTGTAATTCATCTCCAATCATAATTCATTCCGTGTGGCGTGTGTCCCGAATGAGAAAAGTGAGGCATGTGTACCGGATTTCATAGCGGCGTCTCTCCCATTATATATGGGAGAGATGCCACACCTCGTGGCTCTTAGACTCTTCACGGTCAAGATAGCGAAACTAGACTGAAAACATTCAGAGCTAATCTCAAACACACATCATATTGTAGTAATTTAACGTCAAATAGAATTTAGTGTAAAGTGAGGAAAAGTATGAAGGTAAAATATCAGACTTACCTCAGTTTACGCACTATAAAATATGTAGGAATAGGGCAGCACAAACAGGACCACTTCATTTCTTCTCTAGCGTCTACTGGGCTTTCGTGTTGCGAATCTGCGCTCATTCTGTCGGCAGCGGCCTAAATTAGCGGGGGTGCGCAATCTATCCCGTATGCGGCGACTCTCCCGGAATTACTATATATAGAAATGTTTATAGAAAATAGATGCCATTTCCCTCGAATATTTTGATCTGATTGTACTTAAATTTTAAGGGACCTAAAGCAATGTAAGAAATAGCTACTTCCAAAATTTTATCGATATTGATTGAACGATGAAACTTGTAGAGTCAGTGGTTCTCAACCACTGTGCCGCGGCACACTAGTGTGCCGCCAAACCTTTGACGGTGTGCCGCGAAAAATTAAGAATGAATTGTATGTATGTAATTGTATGAATCATATATTCTATATTAATAGTAAACGTGGTTGGCTGGATATCCGTTTTGCAGTCGAACCACTGTACCGATTCCTATAAGCAGGATATCGTAAGAAAAATATAATCCTCGAATTTCTGCCACAGTCAAAATTTTTTGTCGTATTCGTAATTAAAAAATTAAGAAATAAAAATTAATTTAAAATTATAGTTTCTCTAAAAAGACAAACTCCGCAGGTGGCGCTATAATTTAATAATGACTAAAGCTCTGTATATAGAAAGTACCGCCAATTAGCGTCGTCTGCTTACTCGCCGCCATGTTTGTCCTTCCTGGATTTCAATGGCAATTGAATATACGCATTGAAACGTGATTGCTTTGATTTTGGTATTGGTTGGAAAAACAAAATGAAATGGAAATCAATGGGTTATAATTCAAATCGTCTAAATGCTTTGATTTAATCATAAGCATACTGTTTTGAAGGAAACGAAAAAAAAAATAAAAAATAAAAACACTAACAAGTAAGAAGTAGAGAAATATAATGAATTTCGATTTATAAAGAATTTTTTTTAATTTCTGAAATTATTTTTTTATATATCAATATTTTAAGTAAAGAATTCAAAATAAAATATTTTAAAATTTGCAAATTCAATATATAAAAATCCAAATAACTATTATTTCCTGTATATTTTATTCAAAGATTGAATTGATTTAAAACAGATGGTTAAAATTCTTGAAAAATCACTAACACAAAATTCAAGATATATATTATAAAGCTACCTCCTAGTTGAACAAAATGTGTAGTCTATGATGGAACAAATACCAACGTGAAACTCTCTAAAGATATTTTTCCTAAGTAAAATTTATACCATCGATTGAAAGTTTATTCCCACATATTTATTAAATTGTGATGAATTTTGCATAATTATATTATGACATACGGTAATCTATATCTGAATTTTTGTATTAAGTAGAAGAGCCTATTTTATAATAATATATACAATGGTGCCTCGCAATTCGTCAGTAATCCGTCGCCGAACAAATGTCGAATTGCGGGACAGTATTTCCCATATAAGACTATGTAAAATAGATTTAATTCGTTATCGGTCCCATCTCACTCCCCTAATGAGTGAGATGAGAGAGATACAATATATTATTTACTTTATTACATGTATTTTATTATTATATAATACTAAATTACAAAAAACACAACACACAATTTATTAGCCCTTGGATGTTGGAATGAAGTCTTCCAGCAACAGCCTAGCAATAATCTTCTCTGTTGCAAAACGTTACCACAGTTGTCCTAGAAACGCCCACTCGAGTTACATTTTAATTATTCTACCTTTCTGCACTTTATCTACAACTTTTTTCTTTATCTCTTTGCTCAATCGAATGTTCCTCTTTTCGGAATTATTCCTCTGGTCAGTTCTCTTTGAACCAATCCTTACATTTCACTAAAAAAATAATAATAATTACAAATTTTTTACTTTCTGAAAAATGTAGAATGGAAAATTAACACAAACAACACGGGCAAACACCAAAGTAGCCCAAAAAGAACTGACAAATAGCAAATGACATCACACAATTCCATGCACGCGCATGCGCCAACCCGCGAAACTCGAATGTCGAATTGCGAAACCGACGAATTGTGGGACGTCGAATTGCGAGGCACAACTGTATTTATATTGAGTTATATTTTATATTATTTGTTTATGTTAACTTAAAAAATTACGGTTTAGGACGAAAAGGGAGGAATGAGTCACGTGACGTATCACTATCCAATGGGCAGCCGTAAATAGCGGCAACAGCCGGGGGGAAAAGGATGGCAGTACTTTCTATATACAGAGCTTTAATAATGACCGCCATTTAATGATCTCGTACGAGTATGTCTGTAATTTAAATGTAATAAATAAAAATAAATACAATAATCTGTTAATTAAAATTCGTTGTTATAACTAAATTATTATTTAAAATGTTAAAAAAATTTGTTGTTAAATATATTAAATAATAATTTAGATTTAGTTAATAAAAATTTATTGTTAAATCTAAATTATTATTTAAAATATTTAGATAATAAAAATTTGTTGTTAAATCTAAATTATTATTTAAAATATTTAGGCGGCTGCCAAATTTTAAAATATTAAAATGTGTTCCTCAACAGAAAAAAGGTTGAGAATTAAAATATTAAAATGTGTTCCTCAACAGAAAAAAGGTTGAGAACCACTGCAGTATAGAGTGTCTCTAAAAGAGGAGAAAAAGATAGAGAATGATGATGAAAAAGACGTTTTTTCATTTTTGAAATTTTTAAACTACACTAATTCTTTTATTAATTGGATTTGAAGCTTCAAATTTGGCATTTGATATCCTATTGAATACTTTTCTCGAATAAATTGTCAGATTTATAATATCTTACTTATTAACGAGTTGAATTTTGTCCTTAATGACTCCTGTAATAAGAATCATTCAGCAATCACTATATTTAGCTTAGAACCATCTCTTATTAATTTATATATTCAACATCGAAACATCATATATATAGTAATTTAAAAATAAATAATAATAGACGAATTCTAAAGGGCATATAGAGTTTAAATTAGCAACTCCCATTCTGTACATGTAGAATGATGCTTATATCAGGACACCTGAGCCGCAAGTAGTTCATTGAATACACAAAGTTAGATTTTTAATAGTTATTTTACTATGTAAATCCTTTATCAGGCAAAGAACATGTTTATTGTAATCCACCAAAACTTGAAGTCAGTCCCGATAGTCTACTTTATGCTACTTTTATTATCGCAAAAGTTGCGACTTATAAAGTTACCGATGCTTGGTTCTTACTGAAGATTTTCCAATGTGGTTTCTAATATTTTCTAATGAAAAATAAACCAAAAGAATGGCTTTTATTACCAGAAAGATTTCTTAGTTTTAGTCTAATCTCAATGCTATAATTGTCTGATTGTCATTCTCTCTTATCTATCAGAATATTTCTTATTTATATAAATTTCGCTACAAAGTTTCATTAGATGCTGAAAATTTTTGCTTTTTCTTCTAAAAATAATTAATTATCTACTGAATTAATGATATTAAATTAAATATTTTTTCTTAAAAATTGAAAAAAACAAAAATTTATTTATACGAGAAACGTAGTTATTTTTTTTTTTTTTCGTTTCCTCTTGATTTGTAAACAGAATCTGTTCCACACAAGGCTAAAAATATAAAATAATCTTTTATGATTCTAATATAGCATAAATAATATTGTTTACATTAGAAAAAATTTTATTACATAAATCCTTTATCATTAATTTATAATTTGAAAATATTAATAATAATATTGTTTACATTAACAAAAATATTTACAATTATTGTAATATATATAAAAAAATTTACAGCACAGGAAAGAATTTTTGAGGATAAAAAATAATATATGCTATAAAAAAGAAAATTTAATAAATAATTTAGTTATCAAAGATTTCTTAAATTTTGGATAACCAAATTTTATCTAGCTTATTAAAAACAAAAATTTTTTAACTACATCGTTTAGTGCGGCATTCATTACAGCGTTATTTGTCTCAGAAATACCTCATTTTTTGCTAGTAAACTTTTTGATTTCTTCTTCGAGACAGATATTAATTTTTTACAAACTTTTCCATCACAGTTTGACCCAATTTTCCGTCACCAGTTCCAATTTTCTCTATCAAACAGCCGAATTCATCATGTTCGGGTTACACCATTTACTAATGAATGCATCAGCTCGCTGTGCTTAATTTTTCTTCCATTATCATTTCTTTAACAATAAAAGGCGTAATTACTAAATCATGTTTACTATTTGTAGTCTACTATTATTTAAATAATACAATAAACCCGTAATATATGAGTCGTAATTAATGAATTACGATGTCGGCACCGCATCTTCATTGGGACTATGCTATAACGACGCCATATATATAACGTTTATTCAGTTAACACTGAAGTGAATCTCAGCGTTAAACAGGTTAAGAGTGTATTTCTGAAAAATTTATTTTAATAAACATAATTTATTTTCCATTCTGTTTATGCAAGCTTTCATGTGAAAAATTAATGGAAATATTATGATTGAATTTTTCCAAGTACTCATTAAAAAATTTTGCCTCTATATCCGTTCTCATTTATCATCTAAATGTATACCAGACAAATAATTCTTCTATACTGAATTATGTAAATTTTGATAAAATTTAAATTTATCAGATGTATTCTCATGCATTATGCAAATCTATTGAGATGTTTATTATGTATAGCTCTTTAGACGTCTTCAGTAACCATTCATTAATAGAATTTTATATAGATAGAATATATATTTGTTATAACGAGGTATTATTCGATGTTATGAATGCGTTTACAACGCTGTGACTTCCTTGGTTAGAAGCTTATATCTTTATCGCTTTAAATTTATAATTTAATTGCTGGAAAATTATTCAGTCAAGGAAAGAAATACGTAAAAATGTTCGATAGTATTTTTAGTTAATTTCTCTCATTTTTTTTTCTTGTTTTAAATTAAAATTTTAGAATTATTTCCTAATTTCAGAAACTCGTAAAAAATTTGATAATTATCATAAAAAATCAAGTTTTGCCATTTCGTTGTTTTTTTTTTTTTTTAATTTAATCGCCGCAATTTTCGGACTGACAGAAATTATGTTTCTGTTAGAACGGCTTTCATTAACTTTGTTTGTATCAGATGTTCATCTGCTTCAGAATTTCTCGATATTTAGATTCTGAACGACAAAATTTGTAACTAAAAAGTGTAAGAAATTTGGTAACATTTCTAATATGTTATTTATTTATTTTTTCTATCTAATTCTCAGTTTGCAAGACGATCTTTAAAGTATAGTATCGGAAAGTACTCTAGAGAGCAACAACAAACACAAAATTTTATTTATCTATAAATTATGAAACAGATATTAAAATTTATATATATTTTTCTAAAACATTTCCTAAAACATATAAACTCGAGAAACAATTTTTAATTATTAAAAATCAATATATATATTGATTTATTAAATAATTTAATTAAGATTCTTTTTAAGATAAGTAACTCTTCACTTAAGCGTAAAAATCCGCTTAAAACTTCAATAAGTTAGTATGACTCTCAACATTACTTCCAAAATTGGATATTTTATTTTATAAAAATAGTAAAAATATCTTTTCCAGTTTTTAAAAATTATAAATATTACTTACGATAAAATTTTTGAACTAAATTGCTCCAAGCTTTAAAGTTTGATAGGATTATTATTTTTTTCAATCAAAATAAGTTATTCATGCAAAAGTATAGTCGTGCGTGGGTCTTAATGCTTCGTAGATTAGATAGTTTTGTGTCTGTGATCCACTTTTATGTCTCTATGAATCCCATTTTACATTTATTTTCTGCAAAATAAAATGATGCTGGAGAGATTATATGGATTATATTGCCGAGTTTTCTCTTTCCGTCGAATACAGATTTTGATCGCATATGCTGAATGTTGCCACTGAACGTCACGTAGTAATATTTATGGATAGTTATGAAGTAAAAAAAGACCTCCAAATTTTAAATCGTCCTCCATTCTGGAATATCAATAATGCATCAGCAAACTCAGTTTTGAATGGTCGTTTCTTTGCACAGGAAAAAATGGAGGAAAATATCCGTATAATGTAACGTAACATCACTTTAGTCATATTTATATGGCAGAATTGCGAGAGAATTCAAGCGCAGCATCGATTTTGATTCGAATTTATTTTATTTTTAATGGTTGTAACTATTGAATATTCAGTTTACTTTCGTAATATTGTAAATGATCGAATGTTTTATCATCTGGAGCGTATTATGTGCGAGACGAACTTGAAAGAAGCGACCGTGAAATTAGATGGCTGCAAGGTTAAAAGTTACTTAAATTCTAGTTGCAAGTCGCGTAATTCGACTATTACGGAAATAAATTTGCATAGAAAAAATATATCGCTAGTTTATTTACGATAAAACTTCTAATTATAAAGTTTCAATTAAAGAAAATTTATAAATATCAAACTGGCTGTAAGTAAAATCAGGAACGTGATTTTTGATGCGAAAGTTTATTTGCTCTAGGCTTTATTCGGAGTAAGTTCTCGGTAAATGGGTTTAACATTTATTCCTGTGGTAGCTGTCAAAATCATTAGATCGGAAATCTCGCTGAAGAACACAGTAAACTGTTACGAAACTAAAGGCAAACACAATTTTCTTTACAGTCCTTTCAGAGACGTTATAACGGATCTAACGTAATTATTAATATGACAGTGCGGACGAGAATTTAGTTTCGTTGTGTGGTTGCTTTGGAATATATGGTAGAGCAGTTATAGATTTCCCGACAGGTTTGCTAAAGTGCGTACAGGGATTTTCGCTGCCATTCGTAACGTCGTTCGTCTAGCCAATTGTCATCGAGCGCAGAAGCTGGAGCTTCGACTACAACTCTCTTCGTCACACGTGGGTCTGCCGTGTACACGTGAATACAGCAGCATGAAGTTGAGCGTCGCTACGTATCGGGCCAGCACCGAGAGACTGTACACAATTCGTCAATCTTCGTATAATTCTTCACCCCCCGCTCGACCTTTACTGCCCAGACAGTATACCGACTTCCCCGTTAGATATTGTCATCGAGGGAATTTCCATTCCCTCTCGTTTCCTCAGGTAGGTGCAGTTTTGCTTTCGCATATCTATCAAACTTGGCATCGATAGCATTATGTATAACATAAAAAAACCGCTACGTGTTGCTTTTGACCGATTTGGCATCCCTCCATCACGAAATACATCTTTATTGAAATTTTCTATTTTTCTTCTTCTGTCAAGATCGTCTTAAAAAAGAAAATTCGCAACTAAAATGTCCACCACACACTAGCAAGTTTATAGAATTTAAGCCGTATACAAGGCTTACTTTGTAACCGTATCTAAAGGAAGCTTCTATAAACTGGACATCATTATATAGAAGTGTGTCGGAGATATCATCCGAAGGGAACATGTCCATGTCCTAAATCCATTATTAGCAGAGATACAGCTGAACTGCCTTAGGGGAGTGCAATAGAATGTTCAGAGTTTTCCCTCTTTGCTACCAATCCGCCATCTCTAATTGGCATGAGACTTTGCGTCATCGAAGAATAGACCTTGGAGGAAAATAAAATTTTCCAAACATTCGATATCTTTCTCCGCAGAGCCATTTTTCAATTCGAGGAATATTCGGTTTATTCGCGAATTGTCATTCAGGAATGCGACGAGTTTAAACATTCTTTATCAAGGTTAAACCATCTGTGTTATATATTTTTCACAAAAGAAAATCGCTCGATACTTCTTTTATAGTCTCAAATTCGATAGTTTCTATCCTTAATACTTTCGGAAACTGGGATCATTTTTTTTCCTTCTGTATTATCTATAACTTTAAATCCGCCCAGATTTTAGTTTAAACTCCGTAATGCAGATTGAAAAAAGAACATAAAAAAATAATCTGAATTTATACTGCAGAATGATTTATGGTTATAGCTATTTCGAGTGACATTCCGGAATTATGTAGTCTGTCTTCATCAGAAATAATAGTCAAAGAAATGCAGGAAATCCTATTAGATAAATGGTAAATCTTTAAAGTTTTTGCAGAATATAAACTTTATATCGACTCTAAATATTTTTATTTTATCGTTTCCTCTAGCTAAAGTCCTTGCAATGGCACTGTTGCTCCCATTTCAGGTGGTTATATGCATAAGGCATTATCTCGTTAAGTAAAGATATCTTTTGGGGAAATTTAATTATCTCTGTTTATCCGAAATCGAGAATTTTCTTAATGATATCAATTATTCCACTTATATTAAGTAATTAACGATCTTTCGTATCGATATCAATGACAAAACTTTAACTAGTAACATAATTAAATAACAAACATCGAGTAGTATCGGTTACGTGCCGGTTATTAGCGTATTCCGGTTTTCTGAACAGATTTTAAAGTATAGACGAATTTCGTTCCTCGCAATTAGTTGTAATCGATTAATGGATGCAATTTTTTTGTTAACTTTTTTCCAGTTAAAATGACTTTAAATGGCAGCTTTAGATTTTCTAATTTTTTAGAAAATAAAGTTAAAAAATGATGTAAAAAACATGATGACAAATATGTCATGAAATACATCTTTGCATATTAAGTTATATCATATTATCGATAGATTTGTTGCCTGGTTACCAAGTATAAAACATTGCAAAGTTTGCTTTTTTTATACATTGTAAATCGTTAAGAAAATGTTTTTTTTTTTTTCTTTTTTTCTTCATTTTTAACGACATTTTTTAAAAATTAATTTCGTTTAAATGGCGGGCATTTAATTGAAAAAAGAGAAAGATTTAATTTTTTGAAGCAAATTAACTAAATTTTAAAAATTCGATTTAGTTAAATTGTTGCGGATTTTATTTCCGTTTTAATTATTTTGCCTTTATGATTTATGGCGGTTTTTGATTAATAAAATGAAAATTTCGGCGATAACTAATGAAAATGCAAATTTTTTTTTAATTGAGACATTAGTAGATTGTAAATCACTCGATAGTTGCTGATATTTATGGAAATAACTTGTAGATAAAAGTTAGGAGAATGGATGGATAGGCGCCACAATATCCCTTCTAGTTCAATATTCTTGATATAAGAGGGTTGTTTAATCGATTTATGAAGGAAATGAGTCTTCAGCCATACGGAAGGTACGTTGCAGTTAGAAGAAAGTTTCTCAGAAAATTCGACTTATCGAATCGATTTCTAAAAATTATTTTAACTAAAAATGATAACAGGTAACAAGCTAATGGGTCCAGTTTTGTGGATTTTGCGTTTTTTAGAGGGGAAAAAATGATTATTGTAAATATTTGAGTCATTTAGACAATCTCTCGCAATATTTTTTGCGGTATAAGTTTAAGAAAATATTCTTGGATATTTTATAGAATTTTTTTTTATTTTTTCAGCTGAAGTAAAGAATAATAGGAGGAAAATTCCCGTGCTGCGACTCTCAGATAAGAGGTCTTCGTTATAAGCGAGCGATTAAGAATCTTATCATAAGCGAATTAGCCATTATTTTCAATCGATAGGCATTAAATTTCTGTAATTAATCGTATACTTTTTAGCGCATAAATGGAAAAACTAAACTAGAATTATGATATTTGATTTGAATTTTAGCTTCTTTTTCTTCTTTATCTTCCCTTCCTTCCGTTAATGGATAAACTCACATCACTTAATTAAACTTTGGTTCACAGTTAATTTTCAAAGTGTAATTCCTTTCCATTGGATAAATGAGAAAACATTATTGGATTTTCAATTTTTCAACACTTCCTAATGAATTTGACTAGCAGGAATAAGAAGCTCGCTGTCATTTTATTATATTATCCTCCGCCTCTTCCTCCTCCTCTTCCTTTTTTTTCGCTTTAAATTCTTTTAAGCAGAAATGCAGAATTCGTTAACTCGCAATTCGACTCGAACAGTATTAGAATGGTTTGGTGACATTTATTCTTTTCTGGATAACTTGACAGAATTCAAACGAGGAAGAACAACTTTTGTTCTTAAACAAATTTATAGTTCAAACCGCATCTTCGACATTCAGTGTAAATTAAAATTCCTTTTAGCTTGTTTAAAGCTATCTATTATTACTTGTTTCATTAATAGCATTGTTGAATGATTAACTTTGGCATTAAATAACACAAAAATCGATAAAAGTCTGATTTAATAAGTGTCCATAGTAACGTTTCTTGACTGTTAAAGAGATGCAAATGGCCTTGTCGTCGGTCTTCGAAAGAATTCTATATTTACTCAATTTAATAGGAGGAAAGAAAAAAATCTCTGATTCTTAGAAGATAGCTAGAAGAATTCGAAATTTCGTGTGTGATGAGATTTTGATGAGAATCGCATCGATACAAGCGTTAAATAATCGATTCTTGATATATTCTGAGAAATTAGAAGATTATTAATGGCGATTGTTCTCGGGAGAAAATTCGTATTAACAAACAACAGATAGAATCGCGCGAAACGAAAGAATCGTTTATTTTAATTCACGATAATAATTAAAACAGACGTACTTTAATTTGACGGTTGAATAATGGCAGACAACTCAGAAATTTTCCAGATTTTCCCCTTCGTAAATTATTCTCGAATTCGCTTAATAATTTAACAATTGAGTTAGCTCACTTATCGGAAATTTCAATCTTAATCTCGGCTTTCATTGGGAAGCCTGTCCTGTTTTCTTCCTTATTTATGACTTTCCATTTATTCTAACTTGTCTTCGATGGGCTTTAACGCTTTATGTTGCCGTTTAGCGTCTTCTTAAGTCGTAAAACTCTTTTTGATGGCGATTTTACAAAAGGAATAACGATGTTATCATTGATTTACCCGTTGTTCTTTTCGTAATGAAAAGGACAATCGATTTATAAGTTAATTAACCAATTATCGGCTAGTTAACTGATTAGTTAATCACTTTTAATGGTTTAAAAACCGCTGGATATCTAAATCTCGACATTGGTTCAACGACAAACTCCTAGTAGCGTATGGTTGAGTTTAAAGAAACGCGGGCGCCATTTTGATTTCATCTTCTAGATGACATCCAAGCAGAAACATCCATTATTCTGCTTGGAGAAAATAGCGATTGATGATGGCGCCTTATAGGCCAGCATCTTGACCGTTAACTTTTCTGAGTCTAAGCAAACGGTAATTCCGTAATGGCGAAGACGATGCAATTTTAGCGTGACAAACCGAAACAACTGTTGCATGTCCTTAAATATCATTAATGATCTCTCTAATAAGTTCCTGGAAGAGTAAATGGCGTTTAGTCATGATATAACCTAATCAGTTTGAAGATTCAATTTGTCGACTTCTTATATCTTGTCAGTAGCAGGGGAGGAACTTATCGAAGAATATCCGCTACACAAACAGTTATGGAGCTTTACCGTTTGGGATTAGAGATCCGAAAAAACCCTACATCAAATTAATAACGGACATATAAAAAATTGTAGAAAAAAAACAATTATTACAGATTAAATTCGCAAGATCTTCGTTGAAGTTTTCGGCTTGTTACTGGTGAAGAGCGGCTCCAGAAAGACTAAATCGTTAAAGTGATGTAAAGATTCGCGATACGTTGTCGTTTATGCGAAATATATCAAGAAATAAAAATTTATAGGGGCCGAAAATCTTCTAGACAAAAATATAAAAGAAGAAAGATTGTATAAACTCTAGTTTCAATCCAAGTATTCGCCTACACGCCACAGTTTCATTCGCCTGCTTTGTAATCAAACTGAACGAATAAGAGAAATGTAAATAAGAAAAACAGACTTTATTTATATCCTTTACTTATGCTAACTATTGGAGTGGTTGAAGTATTGGCACTTACTTACTTACTTAACATAACGATTGAACGACTGCAAGTTGTTTTGCCCATTCCGATATTCAAATTATAAAATGCAGATTACTTAAGATTTGTGAGGAGGAATTTTCCATATAAACGAGGACGGAATTTTTTCTTAAGCATAATTCTAATTCGGAGAGTATTACGTTTAAATTGATTCGAAATTTAAATGAAGATGAGAAAATTTTATCCAGTTTTACGATTGATAAAATTCCAATATTAGACTAAACTGTATAATATAAATTATAAAAAGTAATTTACTTCGATTCTTCTTCGATCGATTTTACATTTTATTTTTTATTTCTTTATCTTGATGCGTGTATGTGTATAACAAATTAAAAATCTAACTCTGCTATTTGTTTACATAATTATGAATGAAAAAGTAAAACATTAAGCGAAGAGACTTTAGCTTCGGGCCTCCGAACCCTTGGTTTGCGTCTCTTTAACACGTATAGCGAATCTTTCATTTGTTTAACTTACCTTCGGGCCCTCATAACTGTAGATTTGTCCCTATTAACATCAATAATAGCAAATGGTTATAAGATTTCGATATATTTTTGAAGAGGAAGCAAACAAGAAACGTGACAGAAAGCCGAAATGTGTCACGAACTACTGTCTAGAGTATTAGAGAGATTGTCTATCATTCTGATGCACCGAAACCCACTTTCGAGATGATTTCTACTTCTTACAAAAAAAAAAGAAATCAACTCGTTCATTTCGTGTTCACAGTTCCTTCGCAAGTCGACATCTCATGGCATAATTTCGACATCGACTTTTCGAAATTTATCGATTTTTCATCCGAAAATCTATTTAAAATTAGCTTATATCAAAACTCTACTCGGATATAGAGAGATTGAATTTATTTCGCCATTTTTATTTATTTATTTATTTAATGTATACGATTACTAAATCCCTGGATCCAGCATCATTCCGGAAACTTTAAAATCCATGATATATGAAACATAGCTTTAGAGTCAATATATTAAGATTGAGAGAAAGAGAAATTGTAAAAATAAAAATAGAAGTTGGTTTTACAATTGAAAATTCTTCGACCATAGCACTTTCTGTTATGAGATGGCAGATAATATAACATAGCCTACTGACAAAAGCGATTACCTCCAGCATTGTGACCTACATGCCTCCTGTATCTTTACTTTATCGATTATTGCTGTATCAGTAGGAAAGTAATGTTATTGTACGCGTAACATACACTGATGTAACGATTACACGTGGAATATGATTCTATTTAGCTTTATCCCCAGACCAACCATTACTTTAACATCCGTACTTCTTAACATAACTCATATAATTGTCGAGAAACGTTACATTCGCAATTATTTAATAATTTAACTTATTAAAAAGCGAACGAATAAATCGATAAGAAATTCTGATGCGAAATGTTATGAACATTTCTTATACAAACATGTTCTATTTATAAAATTTTCCTAGAGACTCATCTTATTTATTATAAAAGGAATGAAAACATGGAGATCTCTTCAAAGTTTGTATAGCATAAAAGATGCAAGTTTACTTCTCTAGCGATTGTTTTTCGTTCGGAAAATAATCATTTTTTTGTTATTATTATTTTTTCTATTCGGATATATCAAAATATATTTTATTTTTACGGAAAGTTTCCGACTTTCTGAAATAACCAAACGAATTTTTTCCCTTCTTAATGAAATTTGCATATTTAAATGAACTTTTTTATTATTATTATTTAAAGGAAGTTCGGTAGAAAGGAAAAAAAAAATTATTTAAATGTGCAAGGTTAATTTTTTTTTTCCTATCGAATTTCCTCAGAAATGTTAACCTTATTTTTTTAAATTAAGGAAAATGATTTCTTTAAAATCGAAACTTAAATTGGTTTCGAATGGAATTTGCTTTTTTATTTTCGTTTGTAAAAGAAGAGTTCATAATTTCTCATCACGAAAAAGGATAGCACAATCGAGTTAGGTACTTTGTAAAGGCTTTTTCTTTATGTATTTATGAATATTCCTTATGTATATATGTGGAATAAAGAAAGTATAATGCATTGCGACGAGCAGCGAGTTAGTGAAAAGACTCTTTTGTAATGAAAGTAACCAAAACTCATCCTAAATTCTCTAGAGATTGTATGACTACACAGATGTGGTTTGGTTTCTTACAATATCTTTATTTATTGTTTTATAACCTACAGTCCGAGCACCCTATAAAGCAAATACTTCACGTTTACAATAATGCGCTTTTCCTAGATCATGTGAGACCTGGTATAAATTATTAATCCTTTCAGACCCGTCTACCGAGGTGATTTTTCCTTTCCTTCGGGAAAAACATCGAATATTATTTCTCTCATATATCTGACCTTTCTTCTTTTATCGTTTATATCGACAAGTTTGTTAGAAATGAATTGGAAGCTCTTTAACTAATTTTTTTTTATTCTTATAAAAATTTATCTGAATTTTTAGCTTTTCAAAATAGGTTTTAAAGTTTTCTTTCTACTCTCGCAGCGATTAGCAATAGTCACGCCTGATTTAAAATTTAAGTAATCCAATTTAGAACTGTTCATAAATGGCTTCACTATTTTTATTGGGAATAAAATAAAAATATATAAATATATATTTTTATGTTATCTCTCGATTTTTATCTAGAACGAATTTAAAAATGAAAATTTTTTTCAGAAAAATTTTTTTTAGTAAATTTCTAGCAGATGGCACCACTGTACTCGATAATTTTCATTTCACGCTTTTTTTTTCAATTCTTGATCATTTTATCGCGCTTTAAATATTTTATAATTGTTACTTATAAACATTTTAATATTTAATATTATTTATAATAAAGTTTTTTAAGTTTTTTCTTTATTTTTTAATTAAACATTGAAAAAAATCGTTGCATTCAGCATGGTAGAAGTTCTCGAATAAGTCCTTCAACGTTATTATCTATTAAAGAGGACAGTTTTGTGTGCACAATGGATTAATATATTATTAATTCTCGCAAACGGCCAGTCCACTTCCATCTATGTCAGCTATTGATCAGAATCATTTCTTCTCCTGCAGATAAATTTAAAAGTAGATCTTTTTCTGGTTCTGTTTAACGATGCTAACAAAGATTATCAATGGTGCATAAAGCACCAATATATGCGTGGCGATGGTGAAACTTTAACTGCGAATAAGATAAATGGAAATAAAAGAAATTCTTTTTTTTTTTCTTTGTAAGTCTAACTTTTTACAAATGATGATGTTCTCTTGTGAGAAGAGGAAAAAAGAAAAATGTTTTGCGTGATCGACTTACAGTAGAAGTAAGGTCATTTAGAGATAGTCGATTAATCACAGTTTTGAACTTTGCTTCTCTAACGAATTATTAAACGATTTATACTTCATAAATTGTTAATTAAACGTCTTGTTAGTGGAGGAAAATCTTACTGTCATTTTGTAACTAACGAAGCTATCAATTGTTTCCTTTCGAACTCTTCGAGATGATTTCAAACAAGAACTTTTCCTTTCAACATTTCTCTTCATTAATTTCTGAACCATATAAAAATCTGTTTGAACAAAATTAATGATTTCTTTATGTATTGGTAACAATAAATAACCTTAAAGTGTATCAGAAGATAGAAAACAAGCTTAACATAAGAGGATTTCTGGTTCTAGAAAAGTTGAATCTGAAAGATCTTAAAGTTTTTTGGTATCAATAAAATTATTTCTCCGACTAAAAAGAATAAATTAAGTTTCGTATTTTCGTTGTAAAAGTATTAGAGCAGAATTTAAAGAGTAAAATACCCCGTAATGGGAAAATAAGCTTGAAAATGTTCACCTTTAGCAGTTTTCCTAATATCTTTGACCTCTCACCTTACTACAAAAGAGGAACTCGGACATGGGCAGAGGGACATAAGATAAATCACTTGGCAATGGCGGTTACTATAGCAACGGGAAGATGCTGAGAAGGGTAGTAGAATAAAACCCGAGTTATTACACAAGGTAAAAGAGAAGGAAAAATATGTGGATTTTTGCCTGAGAAAGAAATTTATATTGTTCGGAATTTCTTTTGATTTGAAGTTTTTATCTTCTTTTTTAATTTTAAAAAGAGCGAGAGGATTAAAAGAATCTTTTCCTTTTTCTGATTCAATAGAAACTTTATCGGGACCGTCTTTCAAGCGTTGAAAATATTATTCATCGAATAATTTATCTAATTTTTTTTCCTTTTTCGCCATTAAGCTATACGTCATAATTTAATATTTCCGGCATTAAAAGAGATTTTTCTGTTGTCTTCACGTATAAAATAGATTAAAAAAAGAAACAAAAAATAATTTTCCATGGGAATAATGTTAATTAATAAAACTTAATTTCATAACAGAAGACAGAAGTAATTATCACATATAAAAGAAGAGAAATTATAAATGATCAAAGTCATATAAGATAATTTTTAATTTATTATCAAAAACTTCTCCGGGATTAAAAATTTCGGTTTAAATCATCAAAAATGTTATTTTTAATCGATTTTACATTATAATTAATTGTAGGATCTTCTGCGTCGTATGCAACAGTAAGTTGGATAATTTTTTTTCTGAAATTTTATGTTCGAAAAGCTGGAACCAGACGAATAACGATAAAGAAAACAGAGATGATTTGGCCAATTTTTTTAATGCAGACTTAACTTGGATGTGCTGAGTTGGCTGTTTGCAACTAATCGCTTTATTACACATAACAGCGGCAACGGACGTTTTCCCATTCAGTTCGTAACAACAGTAAGATAAAATTAAAGAGTATTCAATTTGAAACGAATCGATAAGAAACGTATATCAATTATTTACAGTCTTTTGGAGTTATATGAAAGAGTTCGGGCCAAGAAAAACGATAAATATATAGAGTTAGTTGTAGCCTATGATAGAAAAGCCTTCTTTGTCTGCGGTATTGATCACGACCGCCACAAATAAAGTGGTGTCACACAAACAAGATAGCTGCCATGCGGGAACAGCACTTTTACCACCAGCAATCACCAGAACAATTCTCCATAAATGATGAGATACGTTTTTATCTTTTCAGTAAGCGCTCTTCTTTCTCATTCTCTAAATGATACATTTACATAAATAGCTCCTACAGGGAGAAGTGTCGAGAAATTTATAATCAATTTTTATATATATCAATTTTTTTATTAGAAACAACTTTTTATCATTATGTATAAGTGTTTAAGTACACGAAAAAAATCCTTCGCAGTCGGCGTAATGTAAAAAAAATCTACGCTGCAATTTTTTTAAGATTTTATTTATTTGCATTTTTATATGCAAATAAATAAAATCTTCTCTTAAAAAAGATGTTTGTGAGATTTAAATATCGTATTTATGGTAATAAAAGTCGCATTGACTACTTTATTTATTTATTTTCTTCTGTTTTGAATGCGTCGTGTATTAGATGGCGCTGTTTGTTATTTCTTTCATTTCGTAAACGACGTAAGAATATTTTTCTATTCAAATTTCACTATAAAAATATTTATTTTTACTGATATTTAAACATGATTTATATAAAAAGCATAAATTTTGTCTTTTATTACGATAATTATATTATTAAAAGCTGAATAAACACTTAATTAGTTACATTTGAAGGTTGAAAAGATCACAAAAGTTCCTTCTAAAAAAGTGCGCCGTTTATTAGATGGAATTGTTTATTTTTTGTATATTTTTTCGCTTGTAATACGATTTAAATAAATATTCTAAAAATCTGTAATGACTGTTTAAGAAGCTTCATTAAAGTTTAAGCTTTTTTTTTTTGCCTGTTATTATTTTAAATCATATAATTAAGACCGCATATTCATTCGTTTGTTCTACAGATTTATTTATTTTTTCTCTAATTATCTTTATTTTTTTTTTCTTTTTATTTCTATACATTTTTTAATTCCTCGATGTCTTCATAAAAGCCTTGCTGTTGTTTTTCCAGAATGACAAACATTCCACAAAAAAAGCTGTTTTGTTTGTTGAGACATCTGTAAACGAAAGCTAAAGTCAGAAAAAAAAATTGAACATGGTTTGTTTAATTTGAATATTATGTTATCAACTAGTGAAGTATTTTATGTATTTTAAAAAACGAGTATAAAATTCAAAAATAATTCTATTTTTTAATACTAAATTCTAACATGATTTTCGTTCAAAAAATCTGAATTAAAGCCAAAGTAGATTGTACTTTACAACTTAATATTCGATTTCCCCCCACTTCAGATTAAAAACAGATGTAAAGATAACCATATTACTAATATGAAACAAAACTTTGGCAATAAAATATTTCTCCTATTCGAAGAAATGACTTTCTAGGTTATTAAACTATAGAAACAGCATCAATTTTGGAGAAAAGTTCTGCATTCGACAGATGAGTGGTCATCGTAAATTTTCTAGTGTTTCCACACCATTATCTTATACTGTATGTGTACAAATTAGATTTTTTTTATATTTTAAATGCAAAAAGTAAAATTCTCTAACTTGATCGATCGAACTCAAAGTCAACATAAATTAAATCGAAAAAATTGACAGAACGTAAATCGAGTTGGCTGCTTCGTTACCGGAGCTTCCTTACGTTCGAATCATCGTAGCAACAACTTATTTTCTAGTTAAAAATGTCAAAAAAATCGTCAAAGTCAACAGATCATTGAAAGAACATTAAAGCAAATCGCATTTGCACGACTTAAAATATCGTTAAGATATGAAAAATTGTTTAACGCCTCTCAATTGTGTTTATTACTCACAGGAATAACATTTCGTGGCACAATCTAAAGTGCACATCATTTATTTTTACGACATCGTTAAAGTATATCAGAAAACATCAAACTATACCAAAAATTGCACTGGAGCAGTATCGCACCAATCAAAAACACATCATTAATTCCCACATTGCTATCATTCTAGCATTTCTTTCAGATACTTAGCGGTTTTTCTTTATCTTTTATCATTCTGTGTGAAGATGGTAATGTGTCCTAACTTACGGAAAACATCTTCACTTTCTTCAGACGAAAATCCAACCGGCCAAACATAATTTCTGAAGTCGTTTCTACAGAGACGTATAATTAAATGAATAAACGTAAAATGTGTTTTAATAAATTCGTGTTATTAATTAATTAAAATAAATTTTACGAGTTATTAACAACTTTTAAAATTTAACTTAATTAACTCTTTGATAATCATGTTATTTTAAAATTGGAAATTAAATTGTAAAAGGTCAGAAAGCTCGTTTTGCGCTTAATTTTTCGTTTACTCCGGTTACTTCTTAGTTAAATATATGTTTAAATTATTATTATTTTTGGGAAGTGTCTTTAATGTTATAAATTATTGAAATTTCATTTAAATTCAAATACATCATTACTTTATCGATAAATTTATTATCCGGACAGCATATAACGTAGTTATGTTAATTTATTACTGTAAACGATTATCTAGAGAATATGTGAATGTACTTAATTTTAGCATATTAAACTCAAACCAAACTTTATAACTTAAGGAATATTTTAAAAAATAATTTAATTTCTTCAAAAATTCACTTAATAACGATCTCGGTTATTAACATAAATTTTTCTAAGTAATTTTCTTCCTTTTTTTTTTTGCGACGAAAATTTACTTCGAAAAACAAACTAGTAACTCAAAAAAATTATTATTTTTAAATAATTTACTTAAATTAATGCAAAAATATACTTTTAAAATTCTCTTAAAATGCTACGATTTAATGGATTATTCTGATTAAAAAAGCAGAATTTTCGCTGTTTTAGTAGAAAGTACAGCGATCGATTGTATGCGTTAAAAATGCTTAATCGTCAGTTTTTTTATTAAAATTTGTAGTAAAAGTTTTTCTTAGAATACTGATTACATCTTTTAAGAACATCAATCTTATATTTTCCCAATAGATTTTACAGTTAAACTACAAATTAATCGAATATTTAGGTAGCGATAAACAAAATTCGATGCGATGATTCCTGTTATTTTTGCACTTCTTGCAAAATAACATAATGAAATAAATATATATCAATAGAAAGTTTAATTATCTTTAAGCTTCGAAGCGTAATTTTGATGATAATAGAAAAAACTCTGAATAATACACAGGAGACAACTTCATGGTTTGACTAATATGAAACCATTAATGATATCGTACAATAAAGAACAGTTTCATCCTTTGAGAGATGGCTTGTATCTTCTTTTCTTCTTTTTTTATGTATAATTACGTTATTTAATTGTTTATAATAATTATACCCTTGTTTAAAATTATCCACGGTCTGATACGGTTGAAGTTTAATAACCAAACAGAAAAAAAAGGTAAAATTTTAAAGACTCAACTTAACTTTAGTGTTCAAGTTTTAAGATTCTCACATGAAAATCTTTACCGAAATTTAAATTCTGCTTAAAAATTAAAAACTATATCAAAAATTATATAAGAATTTATATTTCAAAGTAATAATTCCTATTTAGATATTAAATAATTCTACATTATGCAATTGTATGTGTAATGATGACTTGCATAAAACTCAAGAAAGGAAAAGCAGATCCAAGATTTTATGGAAAAACTTGAAATTAATGCATTTAAAAAAATAATTTTTAGCAATCTAAATATGCATAAAAATTCATTTCTAATATTTAAATGGAATTTATTTTTACACATCCTTAGATTCTCATAACGCAATTACGAAACGTATTTTGTTTTTTTTTTTTTCTTTTTAAAATTTTGATTTCTTTTTGCATTTTTTTAAATTTAATTTTATTGCCTACATTACGTACGATAATTAAAAAAATAATTTTCATATGGAATTTTAAAATTTCTCGAATTTTTTCTGAAATATTTTTAGCAAATTTATTCTTTCATTCCGTTTCCTGTAATAAATCCGACATTCTCTAGTGAACATATTCGTTAAAAAATCCGAATCACTGACACTTTGTCAGACTATGTTAAACTTTCATTATTTATTTTTACACATCCTTAGATTCTCATAACGCAATTACGAAACGTATTTTGTTTTTTCTTTTTAAAATTTTGATTTCTTTTCGCATTTTTTTAAATTTAATTTTATTGCCTACATTACGTACGATAATTAAAAAAATAATTTTCATATGGAATTTTAAAATTTCTCGAATTTTTTCTGAAATATTTTTAGCAAATTTATTCTTTCATTCCGTTTCCTGTAATAAATCCGACATTCTCTAGTGAACATATTCGTTAAAAAATCCGAATCACTGACACTTTGTCAGACTATGTTAAACAAGAAAGAAAAAAAATCGGACTACTGCTACGTATTAACTTTATATACCGAACTGAACTTTGTAGAAATACAACACGGCCATGGCGATGATATATAACTGAAGATTTTTCTTTAGAGCATCCTCCATGCGTTATGCGGGATGTTATATTTCTTCTGTTATTTGCATTTCTTACAATACTCGGTAAATATTATTTTTTTTCCTTGCAAAATAAAGCATTTTTTTTTCCTCTCGACTTTAAAATGATCCGGCTAAAATTGACACCGGAATGCAGTGATTTATGAACTCTTGTAAACATAAAATAATAATATTCCGTCACAAATTTGTAATATTTTTGTCGGTTGTTGAAATATTTGCTTAGGCAGCCTCAATGATAAATTTATTTGATTTTCATGCTTCTCAGAATATTTTACGTCCCTCGTTATCGTCTTTTGTTTCTTTTACTCCTTACTTTTGAGCCTTTGTTCAAAGAAACAGCATCGAATATTTCAAAGGGAAATTTCTCCTTTTTTCCTTCCTTTTCTTCAAATCATCTTATCTTCATAGCGTTGTTTTCTTAATTGAGGAAAGATACTGAAGAAAAATTTAATTTTTTTTTTCTTTTTTCTTCCCTTATCGATCTATTAAATTACAAAAAAAAAAATTTTCTGTGTAAAGTTATGAATACAATAATCCATCGTTACTTTTACTTTTATAATGATATTACTTTATGTAATTTTTTTTTCGTTTAATAACCAATTTATTTATGGGGAAATACAAAAAAAGTATGTTGCTCAAAAATTGCAAATTAATCAGTAAAGAAAAACGTAGTTTTTGTAAGGAAAATACAGTTTTTGTAACATAAATCTATTAACAGTCATTTTAGAATCGAAAATTCTAAATTAAATTGAAGAGGTGATCCGGATAAATCGATACAAAGACACGAATTTGCCGAGAACCAATCTCAATATAAACGTTTGAAAGAAAATCGATAGTTATTCTTCATCAATATCAAAATCAATGCACGAAATCAAACTAAAAAAAAAAGAAAAAGAATTAAATCAAAGGTCCAAATAATCTTATCAGATTCATAAATAAATATCGAGCAGAATTAGTTTACATTTATGATTTCTTTTACTAAAATAAAATCGAAGAAAGTAACAAGCGATTGAACAAAGAAGACAAATTACGAAGTTCTCTGTTGCGCCGTGGAAGTGTACAAAATTAAAAAGCGAATAGATGAGTCTATATAAAATAAATTGCAAGAAATGTAACATTTTTTTTCTTTTTTTTGGACGTATAAATGCATTTTCGTATTCGTTCGTTGACCCGTAGATAGAACGTATTGAAGGTCGCAGACGGCATCATACCGATAATGTTCGAAGTAATGAGAAATGGAGGAAAACTTACAGATGATTGCCCTTTACAAAATCATACACCTACTCTTAATAAGAGTAGACGCTTGTTTAATCTGATTTAAAACACTCCCGGCTCTCTTACGTGAGTTATATATTCATACTCCTTTAATTAAGTTAGGCTGTTGCATATAATGATTCTTGACGCTTATTTATTACTTTAACACCTCTGCCGAAACTACAGATAACATCCGATGTTATATTTAAATGTTTAACTTTAAATTATTTATTACAATTAATACGCAAAGCGCACGAACCGCACCACGCGTACTTTAAAAATGGCGGATTATAACCACCGGATTTATAATCACCCCCAGCTAAATAAAGTGCAACGTGGCGAATCGGAAAGTTTGTAACACCAGTAAAATATTTGAAAGAGATAATTACTACAATCGAAGGACTAAACAGACATAACGACTTCCTTTGCGGTTTGCTTGGTAAGTGAAACAAT
This sequence comes from Olivierus martensii, assembly GCA_000484575.1. Classification (NCBI taxonomy): domain Eukaryota; kingdom Metazoa; phylum Arthropoda; class Arachnida; order Scorpiones; family Buthidae; genus Olivierus; species Olivierus martensii. The sequence continues at coordinate 2,411 of AYEL01068911.1, read as the reverse complement.
GAAGTTTTACAACTTCCTTGGGTGGTATTAATTAAAGCCATCTTTTGCTCTAACTGCTGACTTAGATTTCTCTCCTACACCATTGTCTACTAGCATCTTCTTATTTGCTTTTCTCCTGTTTCTACTTCATCTTTAATTGTGTTATTTTTAAGTTTATTACCAAAATTATGTTATCGGACTAATTTTATAGTTAGTAAAACAGGTATTGTACGAACTTTCACACTAAAGTGGTTCCATTATAACCCTCCATCTCTTTCTCTTTTCTGATAAAAATTTATGACATAAAAATGCACTCATTAGTAACTTTTATAATTATGCAATAATATTATTTTGGATGGCTGGCTTTATAATTATATCCGTATTTATCGTTCATTGCAAAATGTATAAGTCGGCATGTATAAACATAACTGGTTATTGTAGTGTGTTATTGTTTGAGTCAATATGATAGCAATGAGTTAATATGATATTCCCACGAAAGTTATAATTGATTAATTAACTAATAATTAAATAATGAACTTCTCTTGTTTACATTTAATTAAATTATTCGATACCGTATTTTATATATTTTTTTTTTATCAATTTGGTGATCCAATCCATATAAAATTAAATATTTTACAACTATAATTGACTAAAATAGAAAATTTTACTTAAAATAAAAACAAAAAAATAGTTTTTTAGATTGTTCAACCAACCCTACTTTTGCATATTCATGTTCACGAAAAGATTTTAATTTGTGAATATAAAAATAAAAATCCTTCTGCTACTCAACAGCTTATTTCTGATCACCTTTAACTAAATGAAACAATGTCATTCTAGTTCTATACATGTTTTCTCACATGTTACCATAAACCCTCCATAAACCACCACCCTCTTTTACTGCCAGAGAGGACCTTCGAACCAATGATGGCGGCTTAAAGAGGTTTGACTGTACCTTCAAATAACATAGTCTTAGTAGGAAAAAGTGGTTGTAGGTAAAATTTTTATTGGCCTTTAGAACTTCTTTATTCAAATATAAACTTAACAGGACAAATCCCATAGGAAGATGATAAAGGTTCCTTGTTTGAAATTATATTTTTTGGATAAGATAATCCAAATTGTCTTCAAAGATTATTATAAAATTAACTCTTTTATTAATTTAATATAAAATGTATTTAATAAAAAATACTATGTTTTCTGAAAAATCAAATGCTATTAATTTATTTTAGGAAGGAGATAGAATAGGCTTAATTCGTAAATCAAATGGAAACCTTCATTACTATATCAATGGATTAGATCAGGGTATTGCTGCTGATAATGTTCCAGCTGTAGTACATGGAGTTGTTGATCTATATGGCATGACAGTAAAAGTTACAATTGTTGATTCTGAAGCATCATCTCCAGATCAGTCAAATGAATCTGTATCAGTTGCTGAAACTTTGAATGAATGTGGTGGTATGAAGACAAATTATAAATATTAAAAAATAAGCTTATTAAAATTAAATTATTTTATGAATAACTTTTTGGTTTATCACCAGATGGCTTAATTCTAGATACAGACAAACTAACATTTCATACTAAATGTGGAGCACATGCTGCAGTAATTAATAATGGAAGGACAGCACATCGACCCAAGTATGCAAATCTTTCTTAGTTTATTTTTTATTTAAGTAAGTTGATTTTGAATTTAATTTCTAATCTAATTTAATTTTAAGTGCACTTGAAGATTTTAATAATGCAGTTATACTCACCTCAAGACCTTTAAAAAAAGGAGAAATGTTTGAAGTGGTTATTGAACGGTTAGTGGTAAAATGGGCTGGTTCTATTGAGATTGGTGTGACAACCCATTCACCAAATGAATTAGAATTTCCATCAACTATGACAAATATTCGTTCAGGAACATGGATGATGACTGGAAATGGTATCATGTATAATGGTACTAATATTATCGATGATTATGGCCATAACTTGGATCGATTAAAAGTAAGTTCATAAATTCTTTTGTTAAATGGATATTTTAAAATAATTTTTAAAGACAAAATAAATAACAATAAAAATTTTGTTTCTAAAAATATCATGTAAATTATAATTTGTGATCTGTTCTGAGTTTTTAAAATATTTTGCCATTATATCTATCCAGTTTTGTTATTATATGATTTTTTTTACTATCAATGCAATTGTGAATATGAAGAAGATATGTAGGTTTAAATAAGTAAGGTAAAATTAGATGTAAATTTAAGGAATTGTTTACTGCTACTCCATTCAGTATGATCTTTCAAAAAATTAAAATAAAAAGTAAAAGAATATATGAAAAATTTAATATCAATGATATCAATACAAATATGTTTCAGGTATTAAGAATTGTAAAATTTGTGAGAATTAAAATTCATAATCCTTAAATAATAATACTAATAATAAAAACTATTATTATTATT